>UELV01180874.1:0-14292 GCA_900490015.1 Megastigmus stigmatizans
GATTACATTTTATTTTGTTCTATAAATGATGTAATGTAACAGGTAATAGAAACACACAGGTCTATTTTTATTATCATTATTTGAATACTAGTTTTACACTATAGTATTCATAATTTTTACGAGTATGTTACCCAAACGTAAAAAGCTACATATTAATGTCACATATACATTTCAATTGATAATTAAAAAAAAATGTATAAATATTTCAGTACTGAACTTATATTATTAAAGTACCTATACGATCTAATGTTATATTATATTAATTTAGTCTTGAAAGGATTTATTAATGTATAGCGTTTAATTAACAATATTCAACATTTTTGACTTAATAATAACATAAAGTATTATCAAAAACACACGACATATCTGATGACGAAAATTGTGAGAAAATCTGTTCCGTATATATAACAAATACGTTTCAATAATATGTTTGACACACACGTCATGCATTTTTCTCAACAGTCAGACTGCGCGCCAGATCGTCAAAGAAGAAGGTGGACCTCGTCGTTTCACCGGTAAACCAAATCGCAGCGCGCCAGCAATTTTTCCCGCAATCGAGTTTTAACCATTATTGCGGTGGTCGTCGTGAGGTCATATACACTATATAGGTGGAGCGTTGCACGAGTGCAGCGGCAGTACTAGTTTGCCTCGCGGGCCCGCAGCAACTTCTTATTCAATGGACACGCGAGCGGAAATTGTTAGCGGCTCCATAGGGGCGGAATTGTTGCCGCTCACTCGTTGAAACGTGTTAAAACAAAGCAAACACAATTTCCGGTGCTTCCTTTCGATTTCAGAATCGGGGGAGGCGGCACGGCCGGCTATGAGCCACCGGCTAACCGGCTTAATTAATTCGAACTCGTCGTCCATGGCTAATCCTTTTCGCTATAATCGGCCTGCCTGGCCTGCAAGTGCAATCGAATTTTGTAAAGCCCGCGTGTGGCTCGCGAGCTGCCGCTTTCAGTTCTCTCTGCCTCTCTTTCTCTCTGTTTCCGTGTTGCATCGCTGTGCTCGATCAGCATGGGTGAAAAAAATTGCTTCGCGCGAGCGTATATAGCTCTTTCTGCTATGAAGCATATAGAGAATTTGATTAGGTTGAGATACCTATATCAGAATAATTTGGTTCGATTGATTTGCTTCTCAGTTGCTAATTAGTTTAGTATAACATCGATTGGCTCGGCTGCTTTGTTGGACCGCGCGCAGCTGCAATCGTGATTGGAGAGAGCTGCGTATGTCGTTAAATCGCAAAATAATGAAAAACCTATGTGTGACGGTTTTAATTTTCTGACTTCAAATGTGGATTCAGGGGCGTCAAATTGCTCGCAAAGGGAAACATTGTCGGAATACTATACAATCAAGTTTTATACAATTTACCGACAAATTTGCGTTTCGGTAATCACGACTGTTGGACTATTGTAAAGCAAAGGGTTAAAATAAAGTTTTTCTTTCAAGTTCTATTTGCTCAAAAAGTTTCGATTGCGATAAAGAGAATTAATGTCGTATATTGTTCGCCACCAAGTAATTTTTAGTGTCTGCTTTTATTTTTTCCTATACAATAATTTAATAATTAAGAATTCAAGATAAGCGTTCTAGTTTTATTTTATTTTTTTAAGAAAAGGAGAAGGACAGAGATGACGGAAGAAAGAGAGATTAACCTATAAATGATTTACATTAAAAAATCACTTAAATCTATCGAATCTATTTACATTTCATGTCGTTAGACGAAAAAGGAAAACCATTATCATCAATTGGATCAATTTGCCGTTAGTTGTAGGATTATCAGTTTTGTCATTTTCAAACTTTCCATGTATATATGTAGGTATTATTTCACGGTAATGGTAAGAACAGTGTACAATCCTTTTGTTCACCTTATACTCGATCTTGAATTTATTTAGACAATTTGAATGATTTAACACACAATATTACTTTTAGTAGACCGTCTTGATGAAAATCTGAGACGAAAATATTATCTTGAATAAAGACCTGGTATCGTAAAACGAATCGGAAACCCCACCCACTGTTTTATATGTGTGTGTGTATCACATTTCCTTCACGAACTCAAATCACGATCTCTGAGAGCGAGCAAAATAAGTCAAATCCTTCGTTATCAGGTCCACAGAGGATAAAAGACCTCGAGGAAGGATCTCGCCGTGACGAGTCATTAATGCAGCGCCGCCCTCATATTTATCATGCAAACGCACGTGCCCGCCGCGTATAATACTACGTGCAACCAGAGAGTGAGATAGCGAAGCAGACGACTCTGCCGGAAGAGGATTTAGGTACATACTTTTCGATCGAGCGAACGTCCGATTTAGCCACGCAAAATACACGCACTCGGCGGGTGATAAGTCTGCACTTTGTTTTCGAAACATTGGCGGGGGAACGAGAGAGGAAGAGAAAGAGTGAGTGAGAGAGAGAGAGAGAGAGAGAGAGAGAGAGAGAGAGAGCGGAGCATGCAACGAAACGCGCGAATGCACACGTGGAGGCTCCTATATGCCGGTGCGCGTTAAAACGATTACGCGATGTTCGAACCATCCGCTCGTTCGCGCTCCCTACCCCCAGTCCCGCCACCATCGTGAAAAGAGAATTTCTACCCCCCCCCCCTCCCCCCGACAACGCTTCAAATGTATATGCACACGTGTGTATATGCATATACGCTGACTATGCATGTATATATATATATATGTATCGGCTACGGGTTGGCTTCGATAAATCGCCTCGACGAGCTTCACATCGTGACGCGTCGTCTCTCTTTCTCTCCCTCGCTGTTTTTTTTCTTTTTTTTTATATTCGCGAAACATGCATGTGCCCGGTATACATATATATATATATGTTCGGCGCGATATCGAGAGGAACGAGACATTTGTACTTGAGGATTCTAGCGGAATTCACTCTTGTACCCATTGCCTCTTTTTTTCCCCCTTTTTTTTCATTCTATCCCGGTGTTAACGAAGCATTAAGAGCTGCCGCGTTATATACAGTTATATATATATATATAGGGTGTCAGGCTTCCGCTGCATCATTTTGGAAGTTCGTTGTGTGTGTGTGTGTGTGTGTGTGTGCAGGCGAGGGGAAAGTATGGCGACGGGGGCTGCTGCAGCAGTTCTGCAGAGGCGCGGTGGCGCGACGACAAAAGCCGACTACTGTCGCGTAATCGCTTTTACCGATACACGTATATAGCTTTTACCAAGTTAACCTTGACGTATAAAAGTCGCCTCTCTGCGCGCGCGTGTATGTGTGGGTGTGTGCTCTCTATATATGGCGTAACGCGATTTTTCTTTATGTCTCGATATTTCGGTGCACTTCGATTTCATTCGATACAGACGATATAACGCGATTTCGCGCGAGCTTTCTATTTCTTTTTTTTTTTTTTGCGCGCCAAAGCGTCGATTTCTGCCTTTTTAAAATGTAACACTACGATTGTTTAAGCTGATGTATAAAGAGATAAGATCTGTACTATATTATCGTTATAACATCCAAATTTTCGAAAAAAAATTGACTTTTTTATGATACAGATTTCGATAGTTTGTCTTCAATTGTTCTTGATACAGTAATTGTTTTCCTCGATCTATATAGAACACTACAGGAAAGAAACCCAAAACAAAAGGCAGGAAAGTTTTAATCGAGATCGCATAGACCGCTCCAAGCTGATTATATCACACCGCATCGTTCGCTCCAGCTTAACAATGCAGCGCTTTCGAGCCGAAATTTCTTGCTGGCGCGCGCTCAGCGCAAGAGCTTCTGCTTTTTTTCCATCGGCATCGTGGACGAGTGAGCTGCTGCTGCTCCGATGCGGTCACCCCGCGCTAGCGCGTCCAGCCGAGCGAGCGAATTTTCGAGAAATACCGCGTGTCGGCGTGACATGTTAATTACTTCACATATAGCGCGTAGGGATAAACAGTGAACGACAACTGCCCCAGCCGTCGCAACATCTGTTTGCAATTGTTAACAGCGCCGCGACTGTGTATACCCTATATGTGTGAGTATATATATGTATCGGCCGAGAGGTCGGTGCGCTGCTGGTGTGCTGGTGCTGCTGCCAGCGAGCTGCTCTTGTCTGTTTGTATGTTTAAACAAGTGCAATCGTAAATTAAACGCTCTATTGTGCGTATTTTGGTCTCGTTAAAGATAAGTGGGGAGCTGGCGCTTCTCTCGCTCGCTCACATGCTTTCCCCTCTGCTGTGCGTTGCGTTATATGTACTCTTTTTGGCTGCCTCAAACATTGAAGAAGTGCGGCCCGATTTTTAATGGTAAAATAACGCTGGGAAACTGTGGTTTACATTAAAATAGATTTCAAGATTTGATAAGTTTAGTTTAGATTCAAAACGTACATGAATCGGGCGGCATAAGTCTTGTGCTGGAACCTTAAGTAGAAATAGCAGTAAGTGGTGAGACTTGTGTGTACAGATAATTCTGCTTAACTAGCGCACGATAAGCCTTGGATATTTGAATGGAATACTTGGTCGATGATGAAATATATATTAGAATAACTATTGAGTTGTCGTAATTTGAAAGTTGACACAGTATAATATATGTATTGTTAGTATACATTTGTCTTATATGTCTTGAGTGAAATAAATATAGTTTCGCGGAAAAATACTATACATCTGAGATTGTGAATTTAACTAACGAGTTATATTAGTTTGAAATTAAATTTTTTCAACCCCGCATGTTTAAATATTTTCAAATATAACTATAATTATAATATCAATATTTGAAATAGAATCCCAATTAAATTTTTAAACTTCCATTTCGACTAGAGAGAAATAATGTAACTTCTTTTAAAAGATTTAGGTCTTTGAGTAGGGCTGAATTAGTAGCTTTTAGGGAAAAAGTGTAACAGCAATTACTTTTTAATTATAAAGAAAATTAGAAAATAGAATCAGATTTATATGACTGTCGATCGATTTTTGAGATTTAGAATGTCTGGGTGAGTTCGCGTTATATATATATAACGTGATATATATACATGAGAATTAATTGCACTCAACATGAATTCACAAAACTCGTTTACTCGTTTGTAAATCTATATAATATGTGAAATATGTAAGCATTAAACTTATTAGAACTACTTTTTCAATTTAAAAAATTATTTTAACTTATTCCTGATTTTGTAAACTAAATGTCTGCTTTGGCTGTGGTATATGTATATCAGTTTTAACATAATCTAGTAATCTTAAATTTTAATTTTGAGTCCAAATGTAAGGATTAGAAACGGTGTATGAATAATTGCTTGAAATACAATATATTTAGTACATTGATTAGTGCGATATATATTTTATAAAACTAGGAAAGAAGCTGGCCTAATACTGGATAATACAATGTCTAATATAAACGTGGACAACTGCGTGTCTTGCAATGCTTTAGCAGAATGACATACAGGACCTGATTTCGATGCCTTATAATGCTAAGCCAATAAATAAAATTTAGCTTGTCCAATATATACATCCGACTTGGCTCACTGTTGCCGAGACTTTCCTCTAATTAACATAGCGTCACTCTCAATAACACAGCTGCTCCCGAAAGAAAACACGATAGGCTTCGCAAAAATACACGCCTTCCATTAGCAAACAAATATATGTTATTTATACAAGAGCATAAGCCTTTTCCTCGCCAATAACACGTTAAATCAATCGCTGCCGCGAGTAATTCCTCAATTTGAAAAAAAAAAAAAAAAAAAGAAAAACTCAACGTTGCAGAGCCAATAGCATTACCCCCTGTATATATACACACATTGTACATACACGCGTCAGAGGTACTGTACTTATATAGAGTGATGCGTCGAAATGACGCGGACGC
Organism: Megastigmus stigmatizans; assembly: GCA_900490015.1. Taxonomy (NCBI): domain Eukaryota; kingdom Metazoa; phylum Arthropoda; class Insecta; order Hymenoptera; family Megastigmidae; genus Megastigmus; species Megastigmus stigmatizans. The sequence continues at coordinate 5,797 of UELV01180874.1, forward strand.
ATTATCGCGTGGAATCGCGGGGGAGTATAGCGAGAGCGGCTGCTGTTGCGCTCTTTGCCGAACTTTCCCCAAAGCCCACTCATATATTCCCCCGCCCCTGTGCCACACTCGTTTATACCCACCCTATATACCAGCTGCGCGCGTGTAGCGCACTATATATGCGCAAAATTCGTTAATACTTATATAAAATGGAATTAACGAACGAACGAATTACAGCGAGTGCGCGCGTATATGGCATTTAAATGTAGATCCGATCGACATCATTGAATTATCGAGATTTATATATATAGGCGCGCGAGGGCAGGGCGCGCTCTGCTGTTGTTTTCCGGATAAAATTAAAGCCCCCCCCCCCCCTTCCACCCCTGCTTACCTCACCACTGTCACTACGTTGTTATTTAACGATCGTTTAGTGAAAATCGTATGAAATTTTGTTCCCTATAGTGTAATTGTTGCGTAATATACTTTTCGAAGAAATTCCAACAAAACAGAAATCGCATTTTGAGAATATATGTTGATGAAGTTTACAATTTTGTATGTAAATTAATTTTTTCAGATAAATATGCAATAATGTGATCTTTTGGCCCTCTATATATTAAGAATATCGTTAATTGTTTCGTGTAATATTTTTAATTACCATTCAGAGTAATCTCAAAATCGTCAAAAATACATATTTTTTTTTGTTGTAAAAGTGGATGCTAAATACATAGCTGTAAACGCGATCGTGCTACTAAATAAGAATCGCAATTGGAATTTCGCCTTTCTTAAAGTTATATCACGGGATTTATAGAATCACTTTTCGGAAGGAGCAACAAAAGGGAGTAAAAAAAAGGAAAAAGAAAGATAAAGCCCGGGGGAAACAAATGATTGCGCTTACAATCAAACGTTCAAACACGGCGGGCTGTAAAATCTGGACTCGCGCGCGTTTTCACGCTCGCATGTGCCGAGTGTCCTCCCATCCGCGCATTTTCGACGCCACGGCCAATATTTGCGCGCAGAACTGTGTATAGCTGCCGCGTGTGTGTGCGCGCGCGCGCGACGTTTTTTGTCATACACACCGGCTGTTTTCAGTCGACGCTGAAGCACAAACGACTCCCCTGTCTCTTTTCATACCCGTGCTTTTTTTCGCCTCGCGGACTTTTTGTGTACATCGCGCGCAGGAAATGAAAGAAGGAATATTCGACGAATTCCAACAAAAATTGTATATACGCCTATTCGGCCGAGCGACACAGTTACGCTCCTGTATTCCCCTTGTGCCGATTAGTTATACATTGATCTGTATGTACTATTGTCTCATGAGCTTTTCTAAGCGCTTGATTCTTTCATTTGCCCAACTGGAGCGGCAAGAATTCCTCGCAGTACCCAAGGTTTTATATTCTATCAACGTCTACTCGAGCGAACAAAATCGAATACTATACTCTCTTAATTTGAAATAGTGAAATTGCACTACCAAATATCAGTGCAAAATCAGTGTATGTACACGAATTTTCGGACATTGATCTAGTTTGCATTATTTCAAATTAAGAGAGTGGAATTCCTAAAATCTTGTCATTTCTCCAATTTGTATACCTATTATTTTAACTTACTCTGATAATAAAATTATTTACTCGAAAGATGTGTTGAGTATCGTGCACTGCTAAAAAGGTTTTCGAAAAAATGTTATTTTTCTTTGCTTTATCTGTCAACTTTTTATGTCGGATAGCGAGTAGAGCTTAGTGAGAGCTCGAAGAAAACACGTGGAGAAAAACAGAAGAAAACGTAATATAAGAGGTGAGAAAAAGAAAGGTGAAGGAATAAGGGTACGTCGTAGGGTGTCGAAGTAACCGAATTATCCTTGTGTCCGCTCGACTTATCCTGACGAATTGGGTTAGTTGAAGACAGGCCTTAGGAAGTGAATAAGGGAAAGGTGTTGCAATAGACTGGGCGCAAAAATAGTGCGAAAGTAAACATGTTATCACGAAAATTGCTATAAAGCTTTTCACGTCTAATCTATAAAGTTCCCGCTATCTGTCTTTAATTTTAGCTATAATTGAGTAGTCCACTTAAATAATAAAAATACTTTATTATAGTACGGTTATTTTCGATAAGACTCATGAACGACTTTTTTTATTACGTACAAGTTATAGGTAGTATCTGAATTATATAAGTGGCCCTGATAAAGAATACGTATATGTGTATAGTTAAATTGCGGTAATTTTCATTCTAAACTTTTCTCTCGGTTTTTATAGCGCAGGTCTGTCAGATATTCATAACTAATTTATATAAGGTTATTCAGATAAGATGAAAAATATTATTGCTAATATAGTTAAATTTAAACATATTGAATTATAATCACAATGTTGTTATCACTATAAACAATGACCTACATGCATAACATTGATGCGAAAAGACCAATTGCCAAATTCGTGCAAGGATAAAGAAGATTGAAAACGTCATAAAAAATTAACGCACTTCGCATCTTTTATTGTATAAAAGTTCAAAAAACATAAATACCTATCGTGTAATAATAATTCAAATATTTATTTAACAATCTCCGCGGTCATCGCGCGCTCAACAAATTACAACGGATTCATCGAAATATCGCAGTCCGATCAGCATCCCATCGGGTCCATTTTTATCGCTTGCCATAGATCTCGACGATGAAGTCGATGCCATGGCTCCTCTGGCTCTTGAACTTGATGGTGACGAAGGACTTGTCGGGTCCACCGTTAACGAGGGTTGGGTAAGCACCGGTGCCGTCGCGCGCCTGATCCAACACCTGGACTTGGGTGATCTTGGATAGGCCATCGCCCGTCAATGTCTTTGTCTCCTTGACGATGCGCAGCCAAAAGGAGCTGCGCTGGATGACCAAACGTTGGAGCAAGTGATCACCCCAGACTCGGCTGCCGATCACCAGGTGATGGGAGTTCTCGGTCGAGTTCCTGGCGCTGCAAGAGCTTATCAGGCCTAGGGCCAGACACGCTACCAACAGGGACACTGAAACTCTGCTTGACGACATTTTTTAACTGCAAAGAGACAATTATGATTATATGGGTTTCGAGGTACGTGGTACGGTGATCGAGCTTCTTGAATTAGAGCGTTTTTCTAGGCAATACGATAATTACACGTTGAAACTTAAATTTATGTATTTATTGTCACAGATTAAGAAAATGATATTTTTCTTAACATTTTCCTTATAGCTGTATAAGAGGAAACTTTTACACTCATGTATTTTAATATCGAATCGCTATCACGGTGCGGATGAAAATCTTTTAATTAAAAAGATATTCTTTTAATTATTTTAACTATTTCTTATTAAGTTTAATAAAGGGTACCATTTTTTAAAATATTTACACATTTATAATTAATATAGCACACGTTATTATGAAGGTGAAAGATGTATGGTACATAAACTTATTTCAAAGTTCTACACGAAAAAAAAAGTTCGTTATAGCAACCAACATATGTTGTTTGGCAAAGTCTATGTATATCTTAAATTAATTCCTTCCCTTTTATAATTGAAACTTTTTACATAGATCACAGATATAAGGTCAAACTAACGGAATTCATTACATTTTATTTATCATGATAGGTTATTGCAACAATTATAACAATAAACGATTGTATATGCATAACATTTAACGCACATATGATGGTTGCATTTATTAATAAGTTAAGATCGTTACCTAGAAAGACTTTTTTTCCATATACAATTTCACCAAAAATCAATGAAAATATTAAATGATCAACGCTTATAAGACTCGAAAAAACTGACTTACGTGCTGTATAGTATTAATATTCCTCTTCGATCAATTGAATTATTCGATTCACCGTTATGGGCTCACCAAAGCAAACTGTCACACCTGATAAGTAGATACTCGTTTTAATAAGCGTTCTGGGCTACGATACCGACATACGCACAGAAAATTCCGTCTCTGAGAAAAGAGAGTGGGAGAGACTTGGCGAGTTTACACAGTATACATTCGAACGAGCGAATGTCCCTACAAACCGGGGTTTTTACTGCATGTGACGTTTCTGGCCATGAGTCATTCACTAACACTAAATTAGTATACTCCTAATGTAGACACAAAGCGGTGCTGTTGAATGATAATGCCACTATATCTTACAATACCGGCAGTCTTTCTTATCAGGAATTTCGAATTACAATTGGCTGAGTAATTATTTATTCATACAAAAATGAAGGTTTCCAAGAAGGCGGCTATTCGAGACTCGGTTAATTGAGTCGCTGATAGATGTGTATTAAAAATATCATCGATGAAGCAAGTGCTAAAAATACCGAATATTACGAATGCGCGTATGGTCGCGATGACTTAATTTTCTGAATTTGTATGCCGAAAAGGAAAAACAATAAAACATTCATTAATGCGATCACATGTTGTTCATTATTCCTTTAAAATGCAATTGCAACTGGCGCACTGCACACCAGCGATGAATCGTCGTTGTTACACACCGCGTGTATACCATCTTTTAATATTCGAACGAGTTCCAATTAGGATTTTGCAGCAAAATTACAGGCGAACACCACTTTATTATTCGGCAAAACAGTGCAGTTGGCCGACAAGCAAACTTTAGAAGCCCGGAGCATATATACGGAGACCAAAATTTACCATCCCAACAACAGCGGCTGGATATTCAATGAATTTGTATGAAAATCATTATTATATATATATAAATTTTCGATTTTGATACGCGGCCACTTGGCGTCGCGCACGAAGATCGTAAAATTTCATCAAAAGTGAAATTGAAGCGAAAGCGTTCGAGCTTTTCAATGGGGTGGGAGAGGCGTTGCAGCCTCGGCGGTGGCAACGTCGATGCGAGCCGCAATTTACTAATTGTTTTTCAATTCGCGACAATCGATGGCTCCCGGCACTATTCAGCCGTCGGCAATTTGTTTTAAGCTATACATGAACGGGGGGGCGCTTGCATGCAGCGCGGAAATTCCCGAACTGCGGTCGGCTCGGCTTCTATTTTTCCAGGGGCTTTTTTTCCTGTACCCACTTATATATAACCCGACCTGAATAAAAAGCATTTTTCAATTTATAACTGACATTTATTATATCCTGACAATATATTTTCCTAATGAAAGCAACCCATCGCACGAGCGATATACACAATAAGATAATAAAAACCGTTTCAAATCAAATACTTATGGGCTTAAAAGTATAATATAAATGGGTTTTTGCGTGTGCAAGTATGATGAATATATTTTGCGTCGTCTGTTTTAATAACGTGTTCACTTTAATGATTTTCCACATTATAAAAAGGTGTATTTATACAAACATTTTTTAATATAAATTGTTCGTATACTCAACGTTATTCGATTGAATTATTTTATCGCATTTGGCAATGTAAATTACTTATAATGTAAGTGTTATAGTTTATATATTAATTTCAACCGAACGTAAAGCCATTTGCAAAGATTTTTCTCGCGATGAAAAAATTGGCAGATATAAATCATAATTATACAGAGCGTGAAAATACATAGTTTCAAGCATACATAATACGTGTATATCCATCATAATGAGTAGCGTAGAATGTATCATTGTCTTATAATCTCCAATAGACCCATTCAGTAGGTAAGGCAATCATTACAATTTACGATGCCAAGGCTATTAGCAGCCCTTTCGTATAATTATTCAAAGCCGTCAAAAGTGTTTCACACACCTATACATATATGCAGCCCGAGGCACAATGGCGCAAACCATTGCAGCAGCACCTCAGTCGCGTAAAAGACACATTTATCGCTGCACACTATCATCTCCCCGCCCCCTCGGATCTACTTGAATCGCGCAACCAAATCAATTTCAATTATACCGTCAGCAACAATGCGGCCTGTGTACTGTACTCAAAATCCAGAGGCCGAGACGCACACGATGGTCCCTTCATCAATAACAATATAACCGCGGGCCGCAAAGTATATCCGTTCAAGCAACGACTGTCTTAACGAGCGCTTAATCACGCCGGGTCGCGTCTTGCCACGCGCGATCATTGATAAAACGCGCGGGAGCTCGTATAATAATCCTGGGGCAGCTCGCGGTATCTCGCGCCTCGGCGGCGGCTTTTACGCGAATTAGGAACAATTTCCTGCGCCGGTGCCCGTAGCCGGGCCGCCTGGCAGATTAGAAAGCCCGCCGAGCGCACTACTGGCGGCGTCTTCCGCGCGGCGTTAAATTATCCTTCGTCAGTTAGCCGCATCAGGAGCGGCGGTGGCGGCGTTAGTCCGAGCCCTGTGTGCGCGGGGAGCCAACAATGCGGCTAATTCACGGACCTAATGGCTTGCGGCCCCCCAGCAGCCTATATATATTCGCTGTATGTATGCGAGCCGGCTGCGGATGTGCTTTAGCGCGTCTCGGCCCATTTATTCGCATTAGCTTCGCTTATAGCGGGCCGCCTTCTGAGGAACTCGACCTGCGCAAGCCCTTTGTATGTGTGTGTGTGTGTAAGTGCAGTGCGCCCGATGAAATATACCTCGGGGTTTTCTATTCACTTTCTGGTGCGGCAGCACTGCGTTATAGTCGGGGATCGCGAGTGAATCGCGTACCTTGAAAAATAGGACTTTTAAGGCTGCGGAAAATGAATTGTGTCACTAGTGCGGAGATTGCGCGTCGTTTAGCGCCGGTGCGGTTGGCTAGTGCGCGCTTTTGATATTTTGCTAGGACGACACCGCACGATGCATGCTGCCGATATGCAGGCTTGTGTGTGCTTTTGATTCCAAATCTTTTTTGGTTGGAGGTGGATCCGGACATGTGCGTACTCGATTATCGATCCGTGACCAGATTTTTACTTTTGGTGTCAACGTGTAATGTCATCAGGAAGATACTTGTATAATTGCGATCAAAAACTATATATATTTAAAAAAATACTTATAAGTTTTCGACGATTGTACTTAAATGCTGTAATTAATTAAATTATATTATATATTATTTAGAACCTTGAGAAGGATCATCAGAACTGAGAGATTCTGTTAAATGATCGAAACGTCGCGGTGATTGTAAAATAAAGTGCATTGTGAAGACCATATTGTTTAATTAATTAAAAAAAACCGATATGGCTATTATGGTAGGGTAATTAATAAGTGACCGCCGAAACGTAAAAGAATGTCAGTTACTGAATTTCTAAATCATTAGAACTTGTTTAATTCAGTACTCAGCCTTTTTTACTTTACTCTAAACGTGTAAAAAAAAAGCTTCAATTATAATGAAACGGTTTACACTATATAAATTTCATTTATCACTGCATAAATTAGAGAAAATAAAAATGGAAATAGTAATGATTTTCAACTTATCCTATTAAGCTTATTGATATATTATTAGTCGTGAACATTACTTTTATTGCCATTAATCTTATTATCATTTTAACTTATCAATTAGTTCCATTTCTTACAAGAAGCAGTATTAGTTTATTTACAAATCTCTAGACTTAAGAAAATGAATTTTTTTTAAGATCATTAATATCTGATTCTATAGCAGCCGAGTCCAGTTATCAAAAAGTTATCGAAAACACTAGGCTATAATAAAGTCTTAAAAGAATTATTGTTCATCGTGGGTTTAAAAGTCTTATCGACGCGCAATTTTGTTCGGGGTATAGAAAGAGCTTACTTGCTCTTTACTGAAAATGTTTACCATTATCACTTTGTCATGTACAATTTGACGGTGCAATTTGTGGAAAAGTTGGCGAGTCATGTACACTTTGCAATGGCAGAGCAGTTGCCGCTCGGAATGTCATAATATAGAATGTAAATATAATTTACACAAATGTTACATGATAACATGTATCGAGCTGTTTAATTTACCGAAGCAATCTTTTCGTGTATACGGCTACATCGATTCTCGATAAACAGAGAGCACATCATTTCGCGTATAAATTAATAATTGAAGGCTCCTAATACGATCAGCCTGCACTGTAAATAAATCTCTTAGTCCCCTTTGAAACGTGGATCGATACATATATAGGTGTATATACACCGCTCAGGAAAATTCCGGATTCCGATTATATCACACGTCCATCAAGGGTGATTTTGAAAGTTGGCCGGGCCGTGCCAGGCACGAGCCATCTTCATATAATCCCGGCTAGCTATGAAAATCTGTTAAATTAAATTGATACCGCCCTAGCGATAGAGGGGGGGGGGGGGGGGGGGGAGGGGAGTATAAAAATTAAATAAGCCAGAATAGCCCTTTAACAAGTTGGAAGACATTTGCTCCGTCGTAAAAAGGTCGAGGTCGTGACGTGGGGCTTTGAGAGAAGCGCCGCGCGTATAGATGGAGAGAGGCGAGGAGCTGCTGCTGCTGCCGCGGATGGCAAAGGAGCTGGGCCGCCGCCGCGATGCAAAGGTCCCGATAATAAATCGCAGGAGCGAAGGAGACGGCAAGAGGAGGAGGCACGGCGACGGCAGATCGCTGCGGGAGAGAGCTGCTGCCGAGGGTAAGAGGAAAGATGCGCGCGCGATCGATCCTGGGGGTAATGCGGCGCGGGGGTGGAAGGGTGCGAGGGGGTCAGGTC
>UELV01180874.1:14312-31872 GCA_900490015.1 Megastigmus stigmatizans
GGTCAGGTCGAGGGGGGGGGGTGGAGGGGGAGCGAGGGAGGATAAAATATCAGGAAGAGACGTCGAACCGCGTAAGTTGGCTCGTTTAGGGCTAGCAGGATGGGAGGGATATTAAAAGTAAAGTACGCCGAGCTAACTTATCTCATTAGAACAGCTTGTACAAGCGTGGCTTCGCTTTCTCTCTATCCTTTTCTATCTCCTTAACTTTGTCCCTCTCTCTCTCTCTCTCTCTCGGTCTCTCGCCCACTCTTTCCTTCCGCGCAATCTTCCCAACATGCGTTGTAACTCACAACTTGTAACTTGCGACCTCGCCGAGTCTCGTCTTGATTTACTTCCAAAGATTGGAATCCGCGGCGCGCGCGTCAACTTTTCCCTTTGTTGTCTCATATTGCTTATAACCAACGCTGTGCGCGGGCTTCCGTTCCGATATATGCCAGATTTCGCATCTACAACGCATTTCAATGATCTATAGATGTGTATACAGAGTGTAGGTGGGAGACCGGATGGAATTCCCTTATAGTCTCTGTAAATTTCGATGAACGTTATATATACAGGTTGTAGGTGCAAATGTAATTTTAGATTATTAAGAAGGCAGTTATTATTGTCTTGTTAAACGTTTAGATTTTTCGTATCTTGACAAGAAGGGATCGCGCTTTAATCTCATGGGATTAATATATATTTTTGATTTGGACAATTTGTCAAGCTTTGCCTGAAACACGTAACGTGTCCAATATCTGATGCTGACTGTCAACAAACTTCAACTTTTCAAAAAGGAATTTTCTATTAATTCCAAGTTAATCCACACGCATATCATCGCGATCTTGAAATATATATATTTCTCAACAAAAAGTACATGGAATTCTTATTCTATAGTATACGTAAAACGATGCTTTCCTCGGCGCAGGGTTATAAAATCGATCAAACAACAAGTGCCATTTGTCGAGGAGAGATTTTTCAACGCGGCGCGAGATCAGAAATCTGCGTAATTGGAAACCGATATTTGGGCTTATGATAAACAGATCCTTACACGGAATAGATAATCGTCGGGATCGACGATCGTAAGTGGATCAAGGAGCGAGAGACGAGGATATGGAGTGAGGGTCGCGACGGTTATCCGCTATATACACAAGCTCCATGCATTATGAATCAGAAATTGCATAAAAATATCCCGTCCGCGCGCACATACATATGAGTACATTATGGGAACAGGTGGCGATATATAGATTCTTCTCTGGATGATTCTAATATTCAGCCAGTCATGATTTACACGCCGATCGTGCGGCGCCATTATTTTTTACTCCACCCTGTAATCAAAAACTCGGGCCTTTTATATTTGTAGTTCAACGATTTTTTTCCATCTACCCCAAAAATTTGATCCTTCTGTAAATTTAACTTTTCGCACATATCAAATGTTGTTACTTTTTAAACATTAAATTACAGACTGCAAATGATTGCTTAACTAACAGCTGTAAACTTCAAACTCGGTCATGTGACATAATTAGTGGAAATCTTTGTATACAATATGAAGTACAAAATAACTGTATACAATACTTTTTTATATTGTAATATCATGATACAAAATATGAAAAAATTACTGTGTTATTCCATTATTGTTTATAACAGTCATGAACGTGTGTTCTGTCAGTATACTTTGGAAATTTCCGCAATCGGAAAAGTCTGCGTCTAAATTTTTCAAATCAATATTTGATAGTTCTTATTCTCTCCATAAGCATCTTCCATTTAAAAGTTGATTTATATGAACAACAAAGATCGATAGAAAAACGAATATTCTTACATCATTGATTTAAATACCTACTCTCATAGTCATTGCATTTGTATGTTCTTGTCATGATCACTGTGAGCCTTGCTTATTAAAATATACAATATTTCAAGTTCATCGATTGCCAACTGTCTTATTGATTTCACAAATAAAATGAATGAGATAAAGAGCTAAAAGAATAATCAAATGAGAAGAAAAATTTATTAAACAAAATGTCACAGAAGCTTACAGTCACTCTACCAAACTTTCTATAAGGGATTAAAAATGGCCAAAGATACACGAGATAAAAGCGGCTTTCATTACCACACCTTCCTTATCCGCGAAATCGCTGTTGCGATCGACGCCAGCCATTGTCTCGCTTATATTCCCATATAATAGGGAAACGATCGCGTCGGCGGCCGCGTGTAGAGCGAACGCGTCATCAGTCGCGCCGCCGGTCGGCCACGTAATCGCGTCGAGCCCGTACGAGTTTGCAAAAACAACAAAATCGACGAGCTTACATTCTGGCCCCGTATACGTGTGTATGCACACGCATACACGTACACACACACACACACACACACACACACACACACACACACACAGACAGGCAGACAATTTTGACTGTTTTCATTCGGGGTGCAGCAACCAAACCCTCTCGCGTATACATATACGCGTCGAGCGGCGGGGATTTGACGAATCCGCTTTTTTCACGAACGGTCCGCTAGGCTGCTGTGATTTTAAGAGGATGCTTCAAAGTCGATTAATCGAAAATGACGGGCGAATAAAAAGAGAGAGAGAGAGAGAGAGAGAGAGAAGGGCGGGGGGCGGATAGCAAGAGGAAAGCGATGCGAAATTTTTATTGCGATTCCGTCGTTGACGCGTGCTCGTGTGTACGGCCGAGCCGCGATCGATTGGACCGCGAGGGCCATCGAGCTGCCCCAAACGTTGTTTTTTTTTTGCTTTCCTCTTTTTATTTTTGCTCGATTTTTTAATTTTGTTGTTTCCAGCTTCCCTAATGAAAATGGCGTAAAGGCGCGGCGGGTGATTCAATGCGTTCACTCAGAAAAAGAGGATTCCTTGCGTTTAAGTGCATTAATGGATTGCGAATGAATATGAATTTGGACGATCATTTCAGTAGCTTATATTGGCCGCGAGTTGCTTTCAATCGAAGGCAATATCTGTTGAGAACTATTTTTGATTCCTTGTAAAGGAAGTTTAATTATCGTGAAATTTTTGAAGGATTTTTGAAGGTTAAATAATGTTTTTTATTTTACGATTTTTTTTGTTTTACGATGAAATAGTATAGATTACGCTACTAAGCAGGAAAAAACTTGGACAGCCTAGAACACGCGTAAATTGAAGGCGAGTGTGGTAACACGAGTTCTGGGTTGGCCAATTTTTCTCCCGAGTAGCGTATACTATTTTTTTACCTAGCGAGGTCGAAAATACAACATTCTCGAATGGGTGTGGCTGCCGGGAAAGAAAGTGGTACTTTCGGTCCGTTAGGTAAAAAATAGATTTTTATAAGTTCTCTTTAAAATTTTTAAAATATGAATAATGCATTTGAAAGAGCTTTTATTTACGTACATTTTAAGATACTGTACGTTTCATCATTCTTTTAATATTTACGGAAATATCGTATTTTGGTCTATACTTATTATTTCTTCGAATATAATTACTGAAATTTAATGAATTTTTTTTTCTTAATTTGAGTTTATATGGACATTGTAATTTGTTAAATTTTCAATTCATTATGACGATTATTTATCGAGAAAAATATATACTTCCATGGCACTGCATGGCGTAGCAGTTCTAAAAACGAATTAATCTTAATGGAAATTTATGTGTAATTAGTATTTTTATAATACTCGTGATTGTTAGTTCTTTAACTAATTCAAGTTATAATAAAAGAAATTATTGACGTTTTTATTATTTCATTTTTTTTTAATTGTTCACATGTCATAAATAAAATTATTTAATTTATTTTCAAATTCAATAATTCAAGTTTTTCGTATTTTCTTGTTCATTCAAAATAAAAGTTACTTAATTAGATTAAATATGTTTTTCATCATTAACTGAAAAAATGTTAATCTATAGTATTTTTTAAAAAATTGTTAGTAACCGATAATTTAAAACATTATTCATTAAGATTTATTGCATACATCTTGTATATACATATTATTAGAAGTATCAATTTTAAAGTATACGTATTATGGCTTAATTTATTTATAAATTATATAAATTACTTAAATGTTGGAACAAATTGTTTAAATTTGAGAAAAGCTATGTGCCAATGAATTGACCGTGGTTTTATATTGTATTCTATTATAACTTATATAGACTACTTTCTTTTGACAAATTAACTTCAAATATATTATTATACATCTATGAAAAAAATAATATTGTTATTCATAAATGAAATAATTCTCCTACTTCATAAACGAAAACTAGGCAGGTTTCAACGTTATATAAAATTTTGTGCAATTGAATTATATGTGTGCATAAGCCATTTTATTTGATATACATAAAACATTTTATAATATCACCACAATAAAATTACAATAGCAAGGGATAAGATTTACTTCGTTATTATTTAAACCAAAAATTTAGTACAACTTCTTGAATGATTTCATGAAGAAATATCGCAAAGGCAATCGAATGTCCTATAAACATAGCCATTATAATATTTCGTATTGGAATCGTGCCAACGAGATGTAGTTTATTGGCTGAGAAGAGTTTTATATCCTTAATTCAGTAAGTATTCTTATGAGATAAGGCATACTTTCTAATGTAACTTTTCTCTCAATAATAATTAAGTCCGGCTTCAAATATACGACGGAAAACCTTATCAAACCGATGCCTGTACGGTGATGTCTTTGAGTACAATAAAGCGCCGTAACCTTTTATGATATACTCTTCAACAAGACTGAGAATCCACTTGCTATCTGGCTCAGCGAAATTGTCGACCAAAAATTGTCCTATACCTGATTCTATTTGGCAAGCATCAACGTTACCATCGTTAGCCAGTAGAAGTACCAAACAATTGTCAATATCCATGTAAGAAATTGACTCTTGAGATTCCATTATCCACCTTAGCAAAGCTGTACTGTTCTTGGACAAGACGAGCTCTTTGATGTCATTAGTGAGCACTGGTGTAATCTTATGAATTTTGGCTAAATCCTCTAGAGTTTCGCAATCCTGGTATACTTTGTGAATTATGCAAACGTACATCAATTGCACAATTATATTTGTCCAAAATGTACAATTATTGATGATCAAGCTCGAGAAGAACATTCTTTCGTTATTTTTTTTTGGTAGCAATGTTTCAGTATGACCAATCAACATTTTGATGATGTTTTCAACTGACCAAACTTTAGAATCAAAACGGAAAAGCCGAACTATACAGATAATCAATAAGAAAATCATGATAGTACTTATTACGCTTATCAAGTCAAATGATACTTCAATTTTGTAGGTACCATATTGTTTGAATATTATCTTTTCGGTCCAAGGATAAACTAGTGTTCCGGGCTCCAAATCGTATTGTCTAATGATATACGTGGATCCGACGATGAAATAAAAATTGACGAAGAAATCAATAGTTCCAGCGAGAGAAACATTTTTATCAGTATCAATTGTGAGATTTAAAGCTGCTAGTTCCTTGTTTTTCGAACGTATATATTTAACATTTACTTTAAAATTAAGAAAATTCTCTAAAGTCTTACTGACCTCAACCTCAGCTCCATAGAACATAGTCCAATTATTTTTTGGGTCATACTTTTTTTTTATCATAGTACTAACTGGATACTCTTCAATTGCAGTATCTAGGGTGTACCCATATAAATTATTCAGTTTATCGGGAAACAATTCATCTCCCATTAATAAATGTTTTCTTGTGTGAGTATCTGTAAACGGATTATATTGATGGATCATTATAATAGATTTGTGATTATAACACCAGATGCTTCTGCATTTAATAGACTGTACGAATTCAACTATAGTAAAATACAAATATTTGTACCTCCAAGCAAATTTTAAAATATTTAAAATATTTGTATTACTTATATTGTTAACCAATATGGCGATGCATTTAGGTCTTGGAGTAGCATTGCTGTAATTTTTCAAGAAAATGATCTGTTCCAAAAGTCTGTGCGTGGTATTAATATTTTTATCTTCTTCAACGAAAATTATTTTTAAAATATTTTGCTGGTTCTTTTGGAATAGCATATTTTTTAGGCTTAAACTTTGCACTTCACTTAGATGTAAGAATTCTATCGTATTTATAATTGTTGCTGGAATTATATTGACTATTTTCTCTATGACGTGTGCTGATACGGCCGAAAGTGTCTTTTGTGAATGGGTTATTAACAGTACACTTTTTGTCGCAGTAGGATTACTCAGACTTTTCACAAAGTTCATCTCATTATCAACACTTATACTATCACTATAAGCGCATAAAAATAAGATACTCATAATTGCCATAAACCTCACAATTATTAAGTGCATATTTCGTACGAAAACGTAATTTACTCCGAAGAGCGAAGTTTAACAGTGAAATATGAACAAAGCTTCTGCCAACTGACAGAAGCACCTTTGTAAAATATTACATGTGCTTTATTGACAAATACACCTTAGATGTTCGATGCTGATTAGCACAATATTTTGCTGGTTATTTTGCTGATGAGCATTGTATGTTAGCTTTAATAGAGCGACGTTAAATAATATAAAAAAAATTAATAATGTTTGTAATTTTAAATTCATCGAATAAACTGTACTGAAATGGCAAAAATTTAAAGTATCTTTTTTAAATATTATGAATAAAGATATAACTATTAAAATGATTGTATTAACCTTGAAATATTGTCATAATATTATTTAAATTCTTTATTTTCCATTAAATTTTGTTTTCTTTTAAATTTACTGTAACAATTATTGTTTTTCGAATATTGATTAATCCTTTAACGTTACAAGGTCATGTTTTGCACTACCCTTTTCTACCGTAATACTACCATGGGCGGGACAGTAGAATTTACTGTCTTATTGTTCAAAATAACTTGCGTCGTTTTGTTCATTTATTATTTTGAAAAAATTCATTTTTGAATCTTAGATTATAACTTTTGATTATCTACCAATCCCTTTCAAAATTTATTCAATTTAACGCATAAAATATACAAGAAAAATCCGATTTTCATAGAATTCCACGTCATCATCGCCATTTTGGAAAATTTATAGTGATTTGAAGCAAGAAAAAAAAATTTTCTCGCAATTCTAACTATCATGATCACGATTGATTGTGGTTAGAATTCAATACCAATAATCTTTCAACGCGAAAAAAAATCATAAAAAAAACTTTTTCGATTTTTTGCATTTTTTTTCTTTGTTTCCGCCATATTTTTTTGGGATCCATCAAAATGCAATTTTGACCATGGAAATCGATAGAGCATGCCCAAAAATAGTAGGGTACACTGTTTTCATTCATGTCTACACCGTTTTTATTATGAAGTTTGGAGCACAAAGATTTATGAAAAATTGTGTTCTGTGTGGGCGTTAATGGGTTAAGAGTCTTTCCTGGGTGAAACATTAACGATATTTTGGCTATTTACTGGCTAATTTTCTACTTAAAAACGTCACGCTAACATTATTACATTGTTAAAGATAAAAATTATTTATTCCATAAGAAAATTATATTGTATTGGCAACAACTGAAAATATGACCATAATTTTAGATACTTTTAATAAGATTTTAAGATTTATTTCGGCTGAAAATGTTTCTATTTGACCAACAAAAATGGTTAATTTTCTGCCTGGGTTATAAGCATTAATTTGCTAAATTTTCAAGTATTAAAATTTACTCCTTTTTTTTTTTAAATAATGTTGTTACGGAAAAAATCGATTTTCTATGGCACTTGATAACAGGAGTAGAAATGTTTTCTTTATGTTAGCTATTAACTTTTTTAACATTTCTTATTTATTTGCAAAATAAAAAGCGTAGTATAAATTTCTTTCTTTGTGTAATCATAAATTAAAAGCTTTTTAATAGGACAGTTTGGGGTAGAGTGTACTTTTCCACTTTTATTTTAAAATTTCAGACGGAAAACTATAGTATTTTTAAACCATTAATTTATTATGTGAAAATGTGACATTAATTTGCGTTGTTTTTACGATACAATATAAAATCTTTTTGTTTTTCTCGAATATTTTTTAATACTTCATGTCATCTACGCAATTAAAAGCGTTTTACTTTTCCATGAAATAACTTTTCTGAGAGACTCATCCATTAATAATACAATATTTTAATAACTTAAAAATAAAATTATGAAAGAACGTACACACGCTTGAATAACAAATGCGTCGAAAGGCAATTTGTATGGACATTGTAACATTTTTGTAACATGCATGAAGTAGTATGTGCCTTGGTGTAATTCTTCATAAAGACCTTTTGAAGGCCAAAACCGTTCTTTTGAAGCACAGTCGCGGCATTAAAGGACTAACAACAAATTGAATTTAAAATCAAGACTTTCTTGGCCGCAAAATCTCAAGACAGAATATGCCCTAAGGCCATGCACCACGAACTTCGGGACGAAAATTAAAGAAGAAAAAAAAGAAAAGGCGAAGGGCCGTTAAAATAGAAGGTAGAGGAAAAAATGGTGGAAGCAGAATAGAATCGCGGCGATACCTATACCTGTATATCGAGCTGGGATACTTGGCGTAACTTTATTGCAAAGAAAGGAAAAAGCGCGGCCGCGTGCACTCTAGGAAAAATGGGAGCGAAGGAGCAAGAGAGAGAGCGAGAGAGGGAGAGAGCCTTGCCCGGGTGTAGCCGTGGAAAAGGAAGTGGAAAAGTAGAACGGCTGCCCCGAGGGCTTCCAAATTGGTTGGGAATCAATTAAGTGCGGTGGCGTAATCAGTGTATCGGGTCGATCCTCTCTCTCTCTCTCTCTCCCTCTCCCGATTTCTCTCCCTTCACCTCCTCCTCTTCGTCTGCCACGCTATATCCCTTGTCGGCGTTGTCGACGTCGCGGGTCGCGGTCGCCCGTTGTAAGTCGGAAGATTCACGTCCCAATCAACGGGACGCGGGTATTTACGAGCGAAGCCATGACTCCTTTCGCCTCTCAAGGAGCCACTTGGGTCAACCGCTCGATCTAGCGCGCTTATATCGTCTCTTCTCTCTCTCTTTCTCTCTTTCTCCCTCTTTCTCTCTCTCTTATCTCGCCTTTTCCTTTTAGAGCCGCCGCCACTTGCTTTCCATTCGGAAAAAAATTGTTTAGTTTCTTTCTTTTCGCTCCTTTTTAGTTTTGTTATTATTACAGGCTTGAAGTATAATGACTGAGTTTATTCATGCGCGAAGCCAGTTTCTTTTGCTTATTGGAACGTGAATTTTAATACGGGACTTTTTGAAGTGTACGTATATTGGCCCCCGCGGTTAATTGAAAAGATGTGCGCGATACGCTCGAGACTCGTTCTACATTCTTGTATTATTATACAGAAGAGTACTTCTTTTAGCGTTGATGCGTCTGAAGTGTTTTTTTTATCATATTCATGAGTTATATACCTGGGCCGTGATACTACTAGTTAGTCTACGATGTAACATGCATTCGGTAGAAATGAATATTCAGGGCTGAAATTTTATAGCATATTAACTGGTTTCAATGAAAATTGTTTTGAAGCAATAAATTACTTTTTTATCTATTAAAAAAATTCTTTTACAGAAACAATATTTATTTTTTATTAATGCATAAGAAATTGCATCAATGAAAAACAAATCTTGCACAAATCTTTGTAAATTTCAGCTTACAAAGGTCGTTTACGAAAGCTAAATTTTTATTCACAAATTTTTTTTGCGTCTAAGAAAGGTCTGCCTGCGTCTTCCTGACGAGCCCACCAGACGGTACCAGAGCGAAACGCACTTACTAATTCTCATTAAATTATATTTTCTCAACATATATAGGCGAAATTCAAAATTGTATATGATTTTTTCGCCATTTATTTTGTTTCACAGTGCTCAGTGTAGTAATTGTCTTTGTACATATTATAGAAAGACCGGAAAACATATAATATTAATAATAACTTTTAATTTTAATTGATTCCTAAGACGACCGTACCTAAAATTGATAAAACCGAGTATGAATTTATTACGAACGTTTTCTCAATTTGCTAAATTTTTATTATTAGTTTTGAGTAAAGGAGATTGATATAGAATTGAAGAAATATATAGTTGAAATTTTAATAATATTTTAAAAACGTATTTAAAAATTAATTTATCAGTACTAAATTTATTTATGAATTATATATTTCATATAGATTTGTATAAGTTTGAGAAAGCTAAGTATTAATAAATTTTCCACGATTTTTTACATTGTTTGAAAAAAGAAAACGAAAAAAAAGTGAAAATTCCGAATCGCGATACATCTGTTCGTAAGAACCACACATACACAATCGATTCAAAAGAGATTCAACGCGAGGTTGGTTGCATGTAATTCTTACAGGCATCCGCGTTCGTCATGTTAACCTCGGCAGTTTTGAAAAGTTTCGAAGAAGGCAGTGGGTAGAAGAAGAAGAAGAAGAAGAAGAAGCACCAAGAAGAACCAAGAAGAAGCAGCGGCAGCAGCTCGACCACAGCGAGTCTATCCAGAAGCGCGCACGTCGCTGTCGAGAGTCATTTCGATGGGGATCGAGGGAGTGGGTGGCACTAGAGAGAGAGAGAGAGAGAGAGAGAGAGGTCGAACAGGCAGCTCCTGCATCTGACTGTTTCATATTTAAAGTATATTTTCGCGGGGCGGCGAATCTATTGGCTCGGGGATCCACTCGTCTCGCGGCGGTTGTAGGGACAAGAGCTGGTCGGCCTCGGTGCTCGGCGCTCCGCTGGAGGCATCATTTCCGGTGGCTTCCCCGATGAAGCAACCTGCCAGTCAAAACTGCTTCCACCGAGCCCTGCTACTCTTCCCCTTCGGCTTACTTACTCTCTCTCACTCTTGCTCTTTCTGGATCGCTCCAAAGCTACTTCGACGTGGTGTGTTGCACAAGGGGTGCCCGCCCATGTTGCTGTGTGCACGCGGCTGGTCCGCTTCTGACTTGTTCCAGTTGTTGTTCTTTCGCTCGGGCTCGTTTGCTCCATTTTTCGTTAAGGGTAAGGGACAGAGACTGAGAGAGAGAGAGAGGCATCAAATCTCACATCTTTACGGTGGCTTGTCCTTCTCCCCCCCCCCCCCCCCCCCCCCCCCCTAACGCCATTCCTGAATCGACCTGCTTTTCTCGCGCGCGGCCCGCTCTCGAGTTTCTGCACTCCGCCAGACATTTTCCTTAACTCGTCATGTCTGCTTGTTTATGAGGTTCTTATATACGAGTAGCTCGACAGAAGCCGAGATTGCTTTCGCATTTTTCTGCACGCGCAGCCGAGGCCATGAATTAAGATGTCGTGCAATATCACACGGATGTTATAGCTTTTTTACGAAAGACCTAAATTACATGATTGTGATGCGGTTAAACGTTTTCATAGGGGTGTCACTGTCTATATAGGGGTATTTCTCACTAGCTTAGCTGCGATAAATCGAAATGAATTTACTTTAAAATGTTTGACAAGCACCGTAATTTAAGCTTTTAACCCGAGACTTTGCTAAGCTTATCGATTTTCTGACGACTATTGTTTGTAATTTACAACGGTTTTGAGTAATCGTAATAATTAAATTTCAACGTTTGCGCGAAACTTTGAAAAATTGCATTAATTAAGTTTCCGATTGGCGCTCTAAAAAAAAAGGCGCAATTAAAACGCGCCTTTTCGCCGAAACAAAAGTTTTGCGAGTAAATAATTTCAATATTGCTATAGTTCGTCTGCATCGCGGTGAATAATAAAAGCGGATAAAGTTTCTTCATGAAGAGAAAGGCGGCGAGTCGAGATTCGCTCTTTCGAATCCCCGGCAACAGAAGTTTGGAATTCTGCCGGCCGCACACGAGTCAAAGAGTTTGATATATTATTCTATATAATTGCGGAGTGGCGCGGATGTTGTTGGGGGTTACGTCTTTGCTTTTCTGATTGGTCACAGCTGTTGCGCGCGAAAGATCTCCACGCGTGTATATATGCGCATTCCGAACTTGCTTATAATAGCTATCGCGTAAAAGTCTACGAGGCTTTTGCGAGCGCTGTAAGTATATCAGGCAGCTTTTTCCGTTCGCTTCTTGATCCGATACCATTACGTATTGATTTACTTAATATGATGAATAAAAACATCAGGCTCTTTATACCGTGTTTGAAAGTTTCGGTTTTTGGAATTCCATTATTTTCATGTTCACATCAAATGAAATTATTTTTCTTAAAATTACCTAATAATTTGATTGATTGAATAATTTATCAAACTATTCAATACATTTTCGTATTATCAATAAAAAATCTAGAACAGTGAACTTTTTACTTACATACCTAATATTAAAAGCTTATAGTTTTGTTTATATAATAAAAGTTTTCAGAAGTATATTACACTGTAATTGGTTGATATTGTCATCGTCTAAAGCAAAACATCATTTTTATTAAGATAAAATTTAAAAAAAAATTAGGTTAAATAATGATACTACTTAGATAAGAACTACTTTCTCAATACACTATAATTTACTGACTACAATGAGAAAAATGCATACTGCGCGCAAGAGGAATAATCTGCTTGTGAGATATCTACATACGGCAAGATAAAATCTACTTGAAGCTAGTAACAGAGTTCTCCTTTCTAAATTATGGTTTTCTTCTTTCTAGTAGAAAAAACTCTTCCTTCTAAACCAACATACGGCCGGAAAAAAGATTACGTATTTGCTGTAAAATGAAATCTTCTTACTGCAAGTAGATAAATTCTACAAGAGGTATCCCCCGCTCGTTTGTCTTTAAAATTAAATTTATTTTCTGAAAGATAAAATCTTTTTCCTGTAAGTAGATAAAACGTATTCCATGAAGCTGTAACTAATTTCCCTTCTAAAGAAAATTTAAGTCCTTTCACAAGAACCTTATCAAGTGCAAATAGATAATAACTCTTCGTTTACACCGTGTAACATTGAAACTCACAGTACATATTTCCAAAATCTTTTGATTTTATATTATATTATGTACAATAGGAGTGCTCGCGTTAGTCGAATGGGCGGATTCTTAAAAGAAGCATCGCTTGATTAAAGTGTTGGTGATGTGTTAAGGGGGAATTTACTCTTTTTATCATTAGTTTTTACTATACCAACTTACTATAGTTGCGTAACTTATTATTTTTTGACTCCTCGAAAGAAAAGTCGTTTTATGCGAGAGAATTTTTTTCTAAATGAACTGCAAGAATAAAGTAGAAATGAAGAAGATGAATTTAATTGCTAGCAAAAATCCTTTTACGGCTGGAGGATTCTGCTCCATGCAAGAATATAATTTTATCAAGAATAAATTAATATAATGATAAAAATGATAAAGCTATTTCAATGAAGTATATAAGTGAATCTTTTATGATAGATTTTGATTTCCATCGAATGGACTTCTTCTTATTGTCAGTATATGTCAAATATTTTCAGAAATACTTTAATCGTAGATTTAAAAGATTTCTATTTTAATTGAATGGGTTTCTTCTTGTAGCAAGTATACACTAAATTTTTACAGGATTAATCAAATAGCAGATTAAAGTATAATTCATCGACAATCAAATTGCAATCTTCTTCAGTCAAATAGAATCGAAGGAAACAGATTTTATTCTTCATTCAAGAAGAAAAAATTTACGTGCCCAAACAAAATTATTTTCTTCTTAATTCAAGTGCATTCTGCTTACATCAAGTATCTATTTTTCTCAGTGTACATAGAAAAGAAAGATTACTTGATAATTTTTATCTGTATTTTCAGATATATCATTCAATCAAAGCTTATCCGTCTGAATTCAAATATTGCTTCTGTGATTTGCAGAAGCGTAAATTTGAAAATTCATGAAGCAATAAAAGTATAAAATTTGAACGTATATAACTAACTCTTCTATACTGATCCGAATATACGACAACAACATTCGGTATTAAATTGCGCATTCGCGGTTTAAAAAAAACAAGTACGTACACACAACTGGGTAGAGGGGGTCATATGCATCATTGGCGTTGCATGCCAAGCAGCGCAGATTTTAAAAATCGCGTATAATCCGCAAAACTTTCCGCGCATATTCGTCGGCTGAATTGATGTTACTATACATATTTGAGGAACGCTTTTAAATTTAACGAGTTTTTTCTTCGACGAGCTTCGTTACCCGGAGCTCGCGCGCTCGCGAATGCCAATTATATCGTAAGCTCGCAAAGCTCCGTCAGAGAGAGAGAGAGAGAGAGAGAGAGAGAGAGAGGTAGGTTGGAGGTAGGGTTGGGAGAGGTGGAAGAGAATCTGGCCAGCCTCGTCCAATTTGCAGAGGCGCAAGCAAGTTTCGAGTGAGCACCAGGCCAGCATCGGCAAGTTCGAAGGGAAGGTCGCGCCTCCTGTACATTTTTCCAGCTGCCAGTCTTGTCTCTCGGTCTCGCTCGGTCTCGGCGAAGGCCTCGCTATACCACAAGATGTATCCGTCGA
Organism: Megastigmus stigmatizans; assembly: GCA_900490015.1. Taxonomy (NCBI): domain Eukaryota; kingdom Metazoa; phylum Arthropoda; class Insecta; order Hymenoptera; family Megastigmidae; genus Megastigmus; species Megastigmus stigmatizans. The sequence continues at coordinate 28,619 of UELV01180874.1, forward strand.
GTGCTCGCCACCGCCAGTCAGCCCATAGCCACCACACTTGTATCTTGCGCGGGTACTCGTCTCGAGCATAACGAGAGTGAGCCACCGCCGACGCCATGAGGTCCCCATCATCGGCCTTCGAGTAGTCTGCCTCTGGTAAAAGCCTTCCTTAACCCCCGGGGCTACTCTACCTCCACTTACCCGATGACGTACTATTTTCAAGCGCAACAACTTCTATTGCCAAACTGGACCGCCTTTCCGTTTGTGTTTTTGTTTTAATTTTTTTTCCTGTCATTTTTTTCAAGCAAAAGGGATTTTTGGATTAGCCGGTCTATGCGCGACATTCCACTACTACCTATTGATAATATTATTTGTTAAATATAAAAATTATTAGGTTGGATTATTTAGGAATACCCATGATTGCTAAAATCATTTTTAATCTTTATTAAATAATTAATATCAAGTATTGATTGTAATTAATTTACAATTGGAGAAAGGGAAGGTTTCTTGAATAAAGTATCACTAATTGAAGAAAATTTAATGATTAATCTATAGTTTCAACTGTTATACGGAATCTCATTCATACAACATATAGAATAACAAGAAGTTAATTATTAAAAAAGATTTGTACCGCACCATTCGATAATCAGTACTTACGCCAGTCCAACGCGCCAATTTTTTTACTAACGTTAATTTTTGTGTTTAATGATGGCCCTAGCAAAATATATTGTCCAATCTACTTATAATTTAGATTAGTTCTTAATAGTCATTAATAAACTGCAAGCTCTGCACGTTTGTAAGCCCTAAAATCGTCACTGTATTTTTTGTCCTCGGGGAAATTAGCAAAGCCTATTTCACAGGCTCAATCTGATCAAACGCATCGATTATCTCCCTGACTTCTCTCATAATGCGGCTCGCAAAAAAAAGCCCATCGACGCCTGGGCGAGAAAGACAATGATCGGCTGACAGCCTATATCAACGATCAGCTAATTAAATCTGTATGCATACATATATATACATATGCCTCATGTATATGTATATATATGAGGCAATGCCCCACTCCCTTGGAAGGGAATCCCTCACCCACACAGTGATCGTGTACCGACAACATTATGCTCTCTTCTGTTCAGGCGAGTGTGTTTGATACACGCCGAAGCCGAGGCTCGACGATATGCTTTATCCCATTGCGAGTGGCTATATACATATATATATATATATATATATATATATACGGGAGTGATGCGCGACATAGGAGGAGAGCAGAGCAGATGAGGGAGAGTGAGAGAGGGAGATATTGGCGGGTGCATAGCTGCGCGCGGCATCCGTTGAGAATGGATTTCCGCAATGCAATTTCCCAACTAGGAAATGAAGCGCGTGCGGCTGCGGCGGTGGTAGCGGCGGCGACGGTAGCGCGAGCGCGTATCAGTCTGAGAGTCAAATAATCAGAAAAAAATCATCCAATTCACTGACAAAACGAGGTCGGCCGTACCCGCTATGGCGCTGGAGAGCGCTTCTTTTTTACCCCTCATGTTTTCTTTGTTACCTCCGCGTTATTTCCGCGCGGCTGCTTTTTTTTCTTCCTTTCTTTTCTTTTTAAATTTCATTCGAATTTCCCAACGATTCCTGCATTGAAAATTCCATGGATTTGACTTTCAAGCAACATAACGCGGAATAACGTTTAAATATTCATGAGGTCCTCGCACTCTCCCCTATCGAACGCCGCTCGCCTCGTTCTACCCCCTACCTAACAAAAATTCTTTTTTTTCTCTTTCTCTCTCTCTCTCTCTCCCATCTACCGTTCCTCTCTTGGTTTTTTTCTCTCTACGCGCGTGTGCATGTGTTATTGTGCGATGTACAAGAGGTCGGTGAATAATCCGATGCAAGAAAATGAAATGTGGAAATCGTCTGACTGGCGGGGTTTCAAAAGCGAACATTCTTTGATGTGACTCGTTCGAGTTGTAGATCGAGGCGTTTTAATGCAATTCTCGGGGCGGATCGAAGTGGAGACTTATTTTTCTTCCAGTCGATACGTTTATTCTTGACTCTGATGCCTGTTGTCCCTGATTTGCGACGTGGAATATTGCTTACTTTGTTCATTCTACTTGCGAGTTTGAACTTTTTGAACTGTTTATCGTTAACTTACTGAAGAAAGCTTTTACGCTCTTAATTAAATTATTGTTACAGACCAAATTTTTACTTTGCACTGTTGTAGAAATTATTTTACCAATCAAAAATGTGTATTGAAAATTGGTTAATGATATTTTGGTTTGTGGCTTGTCCAAAAGTTGCATTTTATGTAAATTTTTAAACATAATTTTGGCAGAATCTAGGTATAAGAGTAAGAGATACCAATAAAATATATTTCGTTTATCTAAAGTTACCCCGTGTATACATTGGTCCCATATTTCTAATTCAAGTGTTATTATAATTGAACATTCTATCACTTTTTTAATTCAAGTACCCGACAATGCTGTTGAAGAACGATAAAACAGCTTGGGGCACTTCGTGTATTGCACTTTAAATATTGGCTTTATCTTTAGAATTTTTTCGTTCTTGTAACATAATAGAAAATCCTCGAAAATAAATAACTTTTTTCTCAAATTATAAGTCGGTTCCAAAAAAATTCAGAGAGCCCACCAGAAATAAAGTTATAGCTTAAGAGATAAGCTTTCAAATTATTTATATTAATTAATAACGAAAAATAGCACACCATGAAAATCAACGAAATAATTGAAGACTCTATAGATTTGACTTTCAAGCAACGTAACATGGAATAACTGTTTTAAGAGTTTGTTTGAGCATATAAATATATTCGTCAAGTAAGATAAAAGACCAGTGACTGGACACTCCAATGTCTGTGTACGCATTTCTAGGTGGCGATTGGTCGAATGCGTCCAGTCACTAGTAATGCTGTTCAATCACTAGCACGTATCCAGCCACTGGGTCATATACCTTAGACTATTTGACCTTTTATTTATTTTTATTTCATTTCTATGGACCTTTTAGAACAAAATAGTTACGACTATTTAAAGTTCTCACACTTTTTCAGAATAATATAAAACAAGTTAGTGTCCCCTTACTATTGAGCAGTGCACGTGACAAGTATTAGTAAATTAGTTTTAGTAGTATATATGTACATACGGAGCGTCCACCAGAACCCGGCGATCGGGCGCGCGCAGCGTATTTTTTGCGTAAAATGCGCTCTCTTCAACTCGCTCATAATCCTTCGTTGAGTGCGTCAGAAGAAAACAAAGCATGTATATCGATAGATTTTT
>UELV01180874.1:38986-58792 GCA_900490015.1 Megastigmus stigmatizans
CCCCCCCCCCCGTACTCATCCCCTTCACCGCGGCCGTTCGATATATATTAACGCGAGAAATGCTCCGGCGGATTGATGAATAAATGGAAATAGCCTCGATTGCATTTGCCCGCGCGTGTAGCTATACTACGTTATATATATGTATATATGTCTGTGTGAGTGCGTGAAGCTTTTATTATTGTGCGCGTATATGGCGAGATTTAATTACGCTAATAGGTATAGGCCGTGATAATTTTATATTGTATATTTATATATAAGCGCGGCCTCGTCATTAGTTTGAAAGTCTTTTCGAGTTAATCAACGCTGGGGAAAGCCGCGTTGGCTTTGAAAAATACTCGCGGTCATACTTGCCGAAGCATAATGTACATTTTGGAGAGGTTTCGAATGTATCGAGATTCAATGCCGTTGAATTTTCCCACAAACTAGTCGAATTTCGTTCATTAGATGGGTGTTTAGATACAGGTCTCTTTTTAATGTTCATTTTATTTGTATTCAAAAAATTAAAGATAAATACAAATACTGAAATAATTGATCTTTGTAGAGCACAGCAGCAGTAGAAGATAACCAATGGTTGTTCAAAGCTGCAAGCAATTGATTCTTCACAAGTAAAAGATTCGCGTAGATAGCATTAAAAATCTAGTTCGATCTCTTTGCAAGCTTCGCTAAAAGAAAAATCAGTGCTCTTCCTCACGTATATCGTCCAAGCACATTATACTCATTACAGCCGATTAAAAAATATATAAAATATCGGTAAAAAGGAAGCTGGGTACATATATCCAGCCACGATCGGTGTTTTCAAAATCTACCCGTATATCCAGGTTCTTTCTTTCTTCATCGGTGATGCAATTCACCACCTCTCTTTCTTCCCCTATTGATTCGCCGCCAGGATGCGATATTCCGAACGGGTATCTCGTCTGGATTTTCGAATGCCTGCTGACGTTGCCGACGACGTGCGCCGATCTAAAATATATAACTTTACTTCATCCATGGACCTATAATACCGTGTGCTTTGACAAGTAATGAAACACACTCGTCATATATAATACGTCTGTATAGAAAACAACCGCTGCCATTAGATTGGCACTTAACAGCTTACACAATTGTTTTCTCAGAGAGGAAGATCTATATCTATAAAAAAAATGTTTTTTTTTCAATAATTTTTAATAACAATTTTTAATATCGCTAGTACAGTAATTAAGCATTTTTGAGAATTTTTTTTATGCTAGTGTGAGCCTCTGTATACTTTCTTTGAGAGATGGCTGAATAATAATTTTTAAAATACATTTATTTTTTTTTGTTTTATGGCCAATATTCAATTTTTGAATATTTTAAAAAATTTTTAGGCGGGGAATGATTTAATATATTTTACAATGCCATTATCTTTTCTCTATGTAGAACACTTAAAATTCTTAATTTTTTGCTTCAAATCAAGATAGATCAGTGTCCTTTAATTAATTCTTTCATTTAAGTCTGTATTGAAATTAAGTTTTCAAAAAAAGTGGGAAAACGCATTTTACTCCGATATTGCTTTTTATGCAAAGTCATGCTTGTTTTTACATGTGCTGAATACATAATATATCAACACAAATACATGTAATTTCAAAGAAGAAAGTGTTAATAACCTTCAAATGGCTACCATTATTGCGTAAGTTTCATTCGATCAAATCAAGCGAAAAAAATCATTTGATTTAAGATAGCTTTATATAATTGATGCTGTTTTAGATGTACAAAAAGAGATTATCCAATTAATACTTTAAATGGGAAGGAAACTTGTGAATCCTAAAAGACCGCAAGATGGCTTGAAGGCAAAGCCAGAAGGGTATAAGGTGGTGACAACGACAGAAAGAACGAGGGTTCGCATATTGAGATGTGGTGGAAGAAAAATGATATAGACTTGCATACATAACGTATATGTGTACTATACTGCTTTTAAATTAAGTATACGAAAGAAGGGAGAAAGACAAACATGACTATTCAGAAATACATACGATACATTATATGTGTCTTGGGGCCGTAGGAAGGAAACTCATGGGCAGCAGGGGACAGGATGACAGGAACACCAGAAGGAGTTAGGAGGCATCGAGGGGTTGGCATCATCTTCGCCTCGGTTATCCAGAACCCACGAGGAGCAGCGAGCGCCCGACGAAACTCAACACACAACGCGCGGCGGGGCACACACCGACACGGCAAAGGGATGAATCTGCAGCAGCAGCAGCAGCAGCAGCAGCAGCGAAGGAGGAAGAAGGTAGAGAGAGAGAGAGAGAGAGAGAGAGAGAGAGAGAGAGAGAGAGGGAGAAGGAGAGATGAGTTGTCTTGGCTTGGACGTGATCTTTCATAGCTGCTTGATTGGCCCGTAGCCGGTAGACGGGGAAACTGTTGTCCGTGGTAGTAAGGCCTGCCACGGATAGTCGGGGCGACGAAACATTTAAGACTCGTCTCCCTCCCCCAGTAAACTGGCAACAATAAAAGGAGACACGTTGATGAAATCAACGAGTGCGGGCGCCAGGGTCGGAAGAGGGTTGGAGCCGCGCTCGAACTTGTGGATGCCTGCTCCCGTGTGTGTGTGTGTATATGCACTGGGATATATATGTACATGTACACAGGAGAGCGATATATAAGTCCATCCGCTTCTTTTTTCAGCACACGTACGCCGCGCGAGAGACGCGCTCGTACTTTTCTTTCATTCTGCCTTGCCCGCGCGATCTCACTTCCGAGGCGTGCTTATGATTTTTTATTTTCCTGTATACAGATATATATCATGGCCCTTTTCGGTCTGAGCTCGTGTGAGTGCGAGAACCTTAAAGTTGAATACGTGGCAATATGTGTGTGCCGTGTGTGTGAGGGATTTGGAGTAAAGAGTAGGAGGTTTGGATGTAATGCGAATAGTTGGCCGATTTTCGCTTGATTTAGTCAGACTATAGCTTGGTCATATTTGATATATGAGAGAGCCCAAACTATATATATACACGTAAACATTCACGTCTGAAGTAGATACGATATCATTTTTTATCAAGTTCACGCTTCTTTATGATCGCAATAAATCAGACAAAGAAACGCTCTATTATAATTAATATCAAGCAAATCGATAAGGTATACACAATCGGTTATAATTAAAACAGTCGAAAAGTCAGACGAGATTTTTAAACAATATCTAGCGACGATAAAGCACAATCTTTAGTGTACCAGTCGATGAGATATAGTCACGGCGTTAAATATAACCGCCACCACCCGAAAGATCAGAGGCGGCGCACGTATGCGCACTTGGGGCGGCGGCGAATACGAAATCTGGTATATATATATAAATACATATCTCCGAAAAGCTCGGACGAGCGCATAAAAGCGCGCGACGTTATATATACACACACTGACGCATCACCGCAGCGGAAGATTAAGAGATTAGCCTGTGTGACCCCCCCCCCCTCCATTGCGCGCGCGCATATTAACACACGCTGAGCGTAAGAGAGATAAAAGCGGGTTCCGCAAAAAATTCGACGACGACGACAGCAGGCCATGCCGCTGGTCTCCACCAGAGATTCTGGCCCCCGCAAGTCCCGTGTCTGCGCAGCGCGATGTCCTCGCTTGTGCAACAGCTGCAGCCAGACGGCATAAAGTGGCTGTTTAGCCATAAAATAATGTCCCTCGATATAACGTGGTAAATACAAAGGGATAAGCCGTAGTCTCGGGCGATACTGTGCGCCGCCCCAGCCACCGAGACTCTACACCGGACCCCGAATCGCTCTGCATCCTATACACACAGCTATACAATGCCTGTGTACGTGTGGTCATGTATATAGGCCTCGCCTTCTCCCTCGCACTTTCTTGGCCCCATATTGCTCTTCTCTTTCTCTCTCTCTCTCTCTCTCTCTCCCTTCTACTTGGCGCTCATCGTTCATTTTCCGGGTAGTTATAGCTCGCCGCCGCCGCCGCCGCACGAAGAAAGTCTAGATGTATACATATATACACTTTAAACTCTATATAGTGTCAACGCAACTGCTCCCCTGCTGCGTTTTATTTATTTCTTTCTCGTGCCCTCGGTTCATCGTGGCTATAGCGAGCAGATGCAGGTGTGCGCTTTAGTTTGCGCACTTGTTTTTTTTTTTTTTTTTCTGAAGAACCACGTTTCCGGGTGAGTATATATAGGTGACGTCTCCCGGTGTGGCATGTGGATAGAGCGAGATTAGAGCGAGACTGAAAGATATGCAACCGGTTGCTCGTTATGAATGTCTGGCAGCAGAGACCAACTATATTTCTCGCGCTGCGATTTTCGAAAAATGTGGAAATTGCGTATGGTTATATAGGAAGTTAGAGCGAGTGAAGAATTTGTGCTAATTTAATAAATTGAAGAAATAACGAGCGGCTGAAAAGTTTCGTTATTACGTAGGATTGGAGAGTGGCCCAACCCCATCATCGGTTCATAGCACTTGCTAACATCTGCAGGTAGACATCTGTATTATACACTCAACGGTAATATAGATATATGCCTGCGAACTGCTTAATTACCATCCTCGTACTAGCGAGTAAGCTGCTAATGAGATACTAACTGAAACAAATATTCGTCATTGTAACGAGTTATGAAAATTAGCTAAGCGACGATCATTTAGACAACAAATTTTCAACGGATTTAATGAGCCGTTAATGTTGTAATTCGCGAATAATATGCGACATAGAGAGATATTTCTTGTAAGAAACGAGGGAATATCTTTGATGAAATGGAGAAATGTCGTTATATAATATTATAAGCATAGGATATTTAATCAAAATTTGTGAGTTTCAATTTTAGCAAATAAAGAAAAAAATAAAAAATTTAGTCCGTTCTATTGTTTAATCTCGCAAACAAAATACTCCTTCGCAAGAAGAACTTTAGAGTTTTCTATATAAATTCACTTGGACTTGTTGTTATATCTTCTTTTTTTAATTATCGATGATGGTTTTTTAAACACGGTATTTATCTATTTCAATTAGCTCCTTAAATAGTTCAGAAAGAAGGATTTACGTACGGGAACAAAGTTAGTAAGCTATAATGCCATTTTACATAAGTGAAAATACTTAATTGCCGGCTAAACTATTAACGCCAGGTGATCTGATTTGAACGTAGATCAGGAAATAATTAACACTACTTAAACGCGATTAAGCTGTAAGCGTGTACAATGTTATTATAGTATCTGGTTATATTCTTTATAATATTTTGTACGTATCGATTGCATATTAAAATGTACTATAATCTTGAATGTAAACACATATTTTTAATGTACAATGTAGGTGTCTTTCTAGTTTCAGACATTATCTAATTAACACTAAATTTTCTTAAACGCGTTTAAGAACCAAATGGATTTCTCTGTTTTTCCCAAGCTCAAATTGCAGGCTCGAAAATGAAATATTAAAAAGGCTTTCGATATATTTTTACTTTACCGTGTTTTATAGCCTTTAACTACAGCGTAAGGTGCGAACCTACGTGAAACCGTACCGAACTTTTTCCATACAATTCCCCTCGAAACTCCAAAGATTCAATGAACAGCACAAACAACATCACTTCAAAGACCGTCTAACACACGAGTGATCACAGAAAAACTGCACCGCGGTTTACATCAAACGCACCCGGATAATAAACAACAAAGTAAATGAAAAGCAGTCGGCCGTAGTGGTACACGTGGTCCGATGTTAATAGTCCATAGAACGACTGGGAGGCGTTCCACCAGCGGCTCATTACCATGCTAATGAAGCAAGTAATCGCGCGTTCGCGCCCCGCACCATTGGGATAATCGCCGTGGGGATTTCGTGCGCGGTGACCGTCCTCGACGACGAGTTGGCCGTTTTCCTCTCCTGGTGTAGGTGCTATGCAATAATGAGACCAAGTGTGTGCAAGAGAGTCGAGGACTGCGGGGAACGATTACCAGCAGTCGACGACGATCCAAGTGCTATATGTGTGTGCAAAGAGGAGCTTGAGGAATGTTTAATTGCTGCTGTTGAGGAGCTTCTCGAGTTACGTCCCAACTTTTTTGCTTAGGCTGCAGGTGCGACGTTGTCCAAGTTTTGGACAGCTTGGACATTAGTTACTTCCAAGAGACAATTCAATAAGATCATGGCATTTTAATTGTTAGTTAATTAATAATATTGGTAGTGAGGCTCAGCATGATACACTATCTATATTAGTATAATTAAAATGTATGAATGTAAAAACGAACCTTTTCTTTCGCGCAGAATGTAAATATGAAAGGGGCCAGTATTGCACACATAAATGAAAATTGGTCGAATGCAGGAGTTTTGTTTATACTCCGTTATATCAGGATTCTCAATGGACAAACTGGGGAGAGCTGCGTGTATTTCCCTCCGGCCAAATATCAGTTGTATGAATGGAGACATGGCCTCTGCCACCTTGTTGACACACTTTTCCGCTCGTCCACAGAGTCTATATCGATTGGGTTATATTTTTTTTATTACTCTCTCCTATGCCGTCCGACGAAAATGAAAAAAAAAATAACATAGAGAGAACTGCGATGTATAGACAGAGTGAATTTAAGTTATTTAAATTTACAAAATGCCTCCTCGATCATTCCCCATAGCGGCTCTTTCTTTCTCTCTCACTCTTTGTTTCCTCACTCGCTCCCTCGTTTTTATTATTATCAAAGTCGAACAACTGGCCTTTAAAAGCTTTATGGAGAGTTGATGGATTGAAAAAGCGGAAAGGTATAGAGCAATAACTTATATTCGCACGAAGGACGCGCGAGGATATACGTGCAAAATTTATACTCGCAGTGTGCGCCGAGTCAGTCTAAAAGTACAATGTATTACGGGGTTATGTGCTCGATGTACATATAAGTAAATTGAACGAGAGAAGATCGAGTTTTCGAGATGGCAATGTACCGCTTATACCAACCAACAGCAATAAAATAACTTGGCTCGCGACTACCAGTCGTACGTGTAAAAGAAGATTAACCCGAGGTTACCTGCTTTACGACCTTCTCTATACACACAGTCGCGCGCAATTCATGCAAATTGATCGTTCAGCTAAGGTATCTTCCTCTCGACTCAAAGCCATTTCTTCTCCAATTGGTCGAATGCTTATATACGCGTATGTAATGCGACTATGCCCGTCGGGCGAAACGCGCGCGGCTAATGAAGAGGTTTTTCGAAGTGAAAATTCGCGGCGTGGCAGTCGTTAGCGCGCGCGTAGAGAAAACTTTAAATTGCCCTCTTAAACTCACGACTACTGTTGCTGCTGCTGCCAGTGTCCTGAAAAATCTCGTGCGCTAAATGCGGATCGCTCTGTTCTTTTTTTTTACATGGGAATTATGCTGGACGTGGTGAGGGGAAAAACGGAACGAGATATATACGTAATTTTTGAGCGGTACCCAAGCCGATTTCCGTGTTATTTGCTAAATTGGATTTTTGTAATTTTCTTTTTAGTTTTTTTTTTTTTTTTTTGGAATAAAGAATTCCGGTGGTCGGGGCTGTATATACCAAAGCTCTCCGAGAGTGAATTTTTATTTATACCTGGTTGCAGGAAGTCCCTAGAATCAGCATGAAAATGCTACTTCTGAGTTTCTAGGTCGAATTTTACATGGAAAAAGGTAAATTTTGCGTGTATCGTCGTTTTACAAGAACCGCTATCATAGCAGAGAGATAGCAATTTAATTTTAAAAGTAATCCCCAATTTCTCGTCGTACCCAAGATCTTCTTCTTATTTTACCGTATAAGCTTAGAGTTTGAAGCGCAGAACCAGTTTAATTGTCTGTACAAAGTTAACCGGCGCACAATCCGACGCACCTTGTTTCCGCACATCTTACGACGACAACGACGCCGTGTCGCATTCTCGCAGCAGCTCCTGATTTATCGATACACAACTAAGCAGCCTGCAGCAAGCGAACTTACACCCTGTACGATACCGTAGCGAAGGCGGTTCAACTTTGCGCGGCCGCAAAATCTCGCGCGCGGCAAATCCTCCGGCGAGAGACGATCGTTCCCGAGCGCGTAATTGCGGCTGCATTTCTAAAGTATATAGCCGTGAGCCTCGCACCGAACGGCTCCTCGAAACTAGACATCCGAGAACTTCGATTGATTCGCGCTGCGAATCAGAAGTTACATATGCACACACACACACACACACTCGCGAGGATCGTTAAGTTTTCTCTTTTACCCAGCTTGACGTTTTTCTATTTGCCGCGTATATGTACGCTTATGAGGCTGTAATTTGGCACGAGAATTGCCGCTGCATAAGTGCACGAGGAGGTCGAAAAATCCGCGGCGCACAGGTTTATGTTTTGGAGAGTAATGTACGCGCAAGACGATACGCGCGATGTGTAAAATTTAATGCCGCGCCTGGATTGCTTTATGCGCCGCGATATGCTTCGATAAATCACTCGCGGTCCAGGCATATTATTAAGAGGTGCAGTGCGCGTTTTATAGATTTGTTAGTGTAATTTCGATGCTATGTGCATCAACGGGGAATTAATAAACGCGAGATTTCGTTATATAAATAACTGTATAGATTTATAATGCGTATAAAGATAGTGCGATGTTATTAAATTATTTTTTGATTAATGCCGAATTATCTAACAGGTTCAATTAAAAAGTACTGCAGGATGTGTAGAATATCGCGAGTGTACGACTAAGAAGATATATGCACGAATTATCTCTTACAAGCCGAATCTGAAAGAACACGGGAATATGAATTATTCCATTTTTCTCATCCATATAAATCTCTGTAATTATATACATTTTATCAATGTCACTGGTGGTGAAATTCATAAGGCTATATTCTAATTCGCGGACGCAGAAATACGCAGAAATACGCGCTTCCGGAAATAGCCGCGAAAATCCGCAATCTCTATTTCTCATTACCATCCATCCATCGCATAATGTCGAATATTAGACGCGTAAACCGAACGACTAGCGAAAAAAAAAGAACGGGCAGTTCGATCGTTGTAAAACAACAGATTCAACCACTGAAACTGAGAGCCGTTAAAAAATAAGTTTCTCATACATGATAATCCGGTCATTCCGCGCATAACTTCCTCGACCAAAGTGTGCAGATAAATAAAGAAAAGGCGTGTTTACGTCACTTTTCGCCTGGTGTATATACGGGAATAATTTCGCGCGAATACCGCCAAACTTGGTATAAAAGCAGGACCGCGAGCGAAAGCAGACAATGGCCTCGCTTATATTTGCCGCAGAGACGTTATTTCCTAACGATCATCGATAGCCAGAAAATCAGAAGCTTCAAACCGCCCTCCGTTCCACCGATTCATACCCACGCATATACATACACCATGTATACATAAACAGGCTGATCAGTGCTCGTTAACTTGTTCTCTTTCCTTTTTTTCTCTCCCTTCCTCCAACCCGGGACGCTTATGCTTTATGGCTTTCCTCGTAAATTTCGCCTCGTGAAATCTCAATTTTCCGCAAATGCATTCGGTTATTATTACCGATCTCTGTGTCTGTGTGTGTATCTGAGTATATGCGCGTATACGTGTGTTACTCGTATTAGACCTTTTTGCTAGTTGGTCGGGCGATCGCGAGCGCAGGAGGATTTAATGGTACGAGCTCGCGATTTTATGGACGTTAAATGGATTGTCTGGGCTATACCGCGCGCCCCGTCGATTTTGCACTGCTCTGGAAAAGAGAAAATTGCGTCTGTGGCATTGAAAAATCGCGTTTCGGAACCTCTAGACATCCGTTGCACTCGTGTGTGTGTGTGTATGCGGGTCTGTAACGCGTTTGCATTTAGCTTTTGATGGGGCAGTTATGAGGAAATGTTTAGGATGCGATTTACTTTTTCGAATGCCGACGCCGCCGCTGCCGCCTGTCTGCTATACGGACTATTATGGGCTGTAATAGGATGAGGAATCCGTATGTTGCGGCCAAAGGAGAGAGGAAGTTTTTTGCGCGGATTATATGTTCGTATAGGTGTGTGGTATCTTTACGGGATGTGTTTGTTACTTTATTTGGAATTTATAGCGGAAGGCGGTGAAACGAAAATTCACTTGTTTTTTTTTATGCATAGATACACGATGATTATATAAAGAATACTGAGAAAAAAATTTATCGGTTATCAAAGTGCAGGTTGTGGTTCGCCATTTAATAATAGACGTGAATATTCATTTTTGTTTTAACTTTGGAATCTCTTTTATAGATTTAAAACAAATATTGATGACAAAAAAGTATTTTCGTTACAACAAATATTATAGTTTATACAGCGGGTTTGGATTCATTGATCAATAATGAAAATGCGTTTTGTTCGATTAAATGGCCAACCAAAAAAGCATTGCAGTTAGCAGAATCAAGAAAGCGGTAATTTGTTAAGTAAATTGTTCAATTAAATCGAACTGAATTCAACAAAATGTAAATAAAACTTTGTTTACTATTAAATAGTTCTTTATTTTACCATTCAATTCTTGTTGAATTTTATCATCTGTTATTCCAAAAGAGCTATAAAAAGGCTATTCTTTTTTCATAACATTAACTACGAATAATAGCCCAGCATTTAACATCAACTAAATTCTTTTTAATCATGAATGTTTCAATTTACCTGTAACAATAACTTATTCTCCGAACGCGTATTCATCTCAATAACTCAGTAATAAAATGCCACGATTACGCAAATTCCACCAATTATACTAGCATAAAAGACTATTAACTTTTACTTTCCTAAACCGGTATAGTCTAATACATCAACGATGTAGGAATGTCATCGATCCAGATTCTAATCACCCTTTAGTCCATAATTTATCAACATATTCTTATTCAAAACTTTCACACCACGGAATATATATCGGGTTTCCATCTTACAGCCACAATTCCCACAAGCATTCCAAATAAATGCTACACTTATACCAATAACAAATACTAGCCGATGCTCGGCAAAGGCTCGTTACGGCGATAAGGACTATAATAACCGAGTGTAGGAAAAACGGTGTATTGAACGAGCAAGTTCATGCACCTACATTTAACAACCACGGGCTGCATTATTAATATAATAGGTGTAATTCTATTCACCGGAGATCCGACCGGTCAGTATGAGCTGCATGTAAAGCTAAAATAATCCATAATCGGCATCATATAAATATCGAAGAGTACAAAGTAGATCCGTTTAGTGTATAATAACAAACTGCCGCCGACGCCGAAAAAAGGCTTCCGTGTGTATCAAAAAAAGAATAAAAATACGTATACGAAAACCGCGCGTAGGAAGCAATTAAAATATAAATCTGCGGCAGATATCTGAAGCAAACGGTCAGTGAAAGTGCACGCATCCAATTCCATATCATTGTGTTTTTTTTTTCTTTCACGTTCCGAACTCACTCGCTCGCGTCCCTTACGAAATCGACCAGACTTTCCTCATCTCGCTCGACGCGAGTAATCCCTGCACTTACTTTGACGCTCGAACACCGCAAAAAAATCTCACACGCGAAGGATTAATCACACCCACGCGGACATAGAGAGAGAAGCTGTGTAGATATACGCGCGTGCCAGCGGCTGCAGAGAGAGATGATCTAATCGGACCCTAATCGGTTCCGCCTAATCGCGTCAGCGGCATCGGTACAGAAGCCAGAAGCGACGGCGGCTCATCATCATCATCATCGGTTCTCTCATCATCGTCGTCGTCGCAAGCTCGCGCGCATAAGCCTGCAGCGCCGTGAAGATTAACTGGATTCTCGTTGGCGCGCATAATGGACGGGTGACAGAAGCGCCGCCGCCGCCGCCACGAGACCGCCTTGCGTAAGATCATTAACGGACAGTGTGTTTACCGTTTGATAGGCTTCTCTCCCCGCCCGCGTCTCTCTGACGTATACACACACACACACACACACACACACACACACAGGGGAATATAGTGGACAAGCACACCAGTTTCTCGCGAGCTCCATTTTCCATCTCGCTCGGACTCGTATCGTCGTCGGGGGAGCATGTGTACAAGCGTTAGGAAAGAAAGTAGATCGATGTTGCGCAATGTCGCGTGCTCTTTTTTTTTCGTTTCCTTTGCTCCTTCTAAGCTGAATATACGTATTTTCGACTGGTTTTTTTGGTATGTGTATATGTGTGTGTATGTGCGTACACATGAGTGAAGACTCAAGCTGTTTCGGAAGTGCTGGACTGTGTTTCATACGCTGTGGCTATGGGATTTTTTTTTCCCTCTCGGGCTGCTACCAGCCTACAAATCACGCAGTTTATATTTCTTTTTCGGCCTGCTATTGGACGCGACGGTTAACCGGTATTGCAACTTAATGTTTTTTCGTATGGCTTGCGGAGTACGTTTTTTTTCTTCCTTTTTCATAATAATATACGTACGGTGTTACTCTCCTTTAATTTCCTGCGCGGGTTATCCAATACGTTCGTAATTGTCTTAAACGCCATCGATCGTTCTTCACGCGCAACAAAGCGATTCATAGTTAAAAAAAGGTGTGAAATCAGGAAATGAGTTATTACGAGCATCGTTCGAGGATGAAATCCACTGTGCATAAAGTATCGTATGATCAAAAATGCGTAGCAGTATAAGCGATGCACTCGATAATGTGAATCAAGCAGTCGCACAATTGTTATGATTCGTTAAGCTTAATAGCCAAGCAAAACGAGTGTTTGTTTCTGAATGATTCGTACAAAAGAGCAATAATAGATTTCGCATGGCAAGAGTTGCGGTCATATTTTCTATCGCAGGTCTCGTACTACTCGCGTGCCATAATCGCTCGAAGCAGTATGCGCCATCGCGATATTCATCATTCTCAATTTCATGAGAAGATCTGTACACACCGCGCGCATTTGCTTTTATGGCAATAATTTGTATGTTTGAATACCTCATTTATTCAACATTATGCTTAGCGAAACGAATCCTATACGGTAATCTCGTAGTATCAATTATACAGACAAATACTATAGCAGTTAGGATTATAATAGCGCTTATTATTTATCGTACATCTGGTACTAAAATGAGCTCAAAAATTAAATAAAGCTTTGTATTTGTATATGGCTTGACTGCACTGGTAATAAATCGTCTTTGAGAGTTTCCTTGTATAGATGGTATTTCTTAAAAGGATGTATATTAAAGTTGGAACGCAATTTGAAAAAAATTGTTTTCTATTGGATGAAAAAACTAATTTCCTTGGATCTGTATTTATTAAGCTTGTTTATTCTTATTTACAATGTACCTTTATTGGTGTTCGGATAATTTATGTTAACATAATCTCATTTATCCTCAGTGATCGATAAAACTGAAATGCATATTTTATATTTATTATTTTTATTAAAATTTGTATAGATTAAATAACAAAGTTCTTTATCAAACTCCAAAATGCAGCAATTAATTTTGAAATACTTGCGGCTCTAGAAATATTTTTCGAAACACACGCCATCAACCAAAATATTCAAACAATTCTCGTGATACTTTATACATATAAAAACCTACTTCTACTAACAACATTTTGAATTATGAAATTGTTTAATTGTTCATCGTAAGCTTTCGTACATTAAAATGCACGAAACAGTATGCTCCCTTCATATGCAGAACAACAGCGACAACAGCGACAACATCAAGTAAAGAAGACGCAGTGGTATTCGACCCCGCAACTAACGGACACTCATCGAAAAACTAACGCAGGCCAAAATGCCCAGTTCCACGCACCACCTTCCTCGCTCCATAACCTTGTAAAGAAAGCAGTCCGACCTTGCGCAACACAAAACAGCGGAATCAGCCAAGAATTAAGAATACCTGAGCCACACATATATACACCAAACCACACAGTCACACACACACACACACACACACACACAGACACACAGTTATTCGATCCCGTATTATACACGTTCGGCAAAGTGAATGTGACCGCGGGAGAGGCATAGAGCCTGCGCCAGTGCGAGTATAGCCACCCGTGACGGGATCATCCGCGTGACCGCGGGGGGGAAGCCTATACACTTACATATATGTATATATAGGCTCTCTGCCACCGACTGTACAGTCCCGAGGAATACATATATACATACTCGAGGGGGGAGGGCCTGGAGCGGAGGAACCGCGCGCGAGTCGAGTGAACGTGCCACACGCGGGGATGTCGGACCGTCGTCGTGGTAGGGGTACAAGGCTATATAAAATCACGGAAGAGCGCTTTTCGTTTATAGTGTTACTTGCAAGGTCGCCCCGTGTCCCTCGTTCCTTCAACGAGAATCATACACGTACACGCACTAAATTTATTTTTTTTTCGGTTTGTTTATTCGGGACTTGGTATATTAGATACTTGTTTCTTTAACTTTTGACTTTACGGGGTTGTGTACGAGTTTGACGAGATGGTAGGTTGACAGTTCGTTTGAGTGGTGGGTTGTTTGAGTTGTTTTTTTTTTTTTTTTTTTTTTACGGGGGATGTTACCGAAGCTGGTGTTTTGGAGGATGCGAATTGTTGCGTTTGATTTGTATCATTCGTTTGTTTGCTTGTTTTATTAACTTTTGATGTAATATGGTTATGCTGAAGTGAGGGCTTCCCGCTATTTCTAATATCTTATTTATTAACGAAGTTTGGACAAGCGGAATAACAACTTTTTTCCAAAGATGAAGAAGTGCAGAATTATACAAACTTTACTAACAATTAATGATTTAATTTTTAATAGTTGGTTCCCATTTGATTAACATATTGGTTTGTTAAAGAGGATAGGTTATTACAATTAATAATTGTTATTCAATTCCATGTAATTAATTTTTTTAACAAACCTAACATTTGGGATATTAATATAATTTAGTATAATTGCATGTACACTGAGCTATTTAGTACAAAACATTGAAGTCGAACATCTTTGTTCTTTTGAATTATAAGTTCACAGCCTCGTGAGAAATTTGTAATCTTTTGAACTTGTAAAATTCAAAGAGTATAATTTCTGAATGAAATCAAATTCAAATTGCAAATTAGGCTTAACTTACCGTGCTTTTAAACTCAAAAATCTCTATATTATAACTTTTTACTCTAAAACATTGTCAATACTTGTGACAAATGCCATAAGTATGTCAGACAAATATGTTACAAGATAATTTATTATCGTAATAATTACATCTCCTTAATGGAACAAGTGTCCCACATCAAACTAGATAGTCAAAGCAGGTGCACTGCATTCTGTTTAGTGGCAGGGCTTTCCAACTGAAAAATATTTTAATATAACCTGTTTCGTCGTTTCCTCCGAATTTCTTTTTTTTAAATTTCTAATTTCGTAATAATTTTTTAATGAAATTAAAGGCCTCGATATCTGAATTTCTAAAGTTTCAGCATTTTAATATCTGTAACATTTATCGAATATTAAATATAGTATTAAAAAATTAAAAGTTGCAGATTTTATTAATACATTTAGTTGATGTAAAAGAAAAAATTTTTGGACAAAATATTTTTTAAAAGTAAAAAATTTTAATATATTTCCATAAGTGATGGAAAATCAATTATAAAAATCATGTTATAGCATTAAAAATAAAGTAATGAATTTAGCTATTCATTTCTTTTTTTCTGTAATACATTACATTTGTAATACATGATGGCAATTGAGTATAATAATTAACAGTGCAACAATCAAAATAAAAACTATTAAACCATTTATTTAAAAAAACAGAATTCTTGTTCACCAAATAAAAACAAATATTTCATTTGCATAATATTTATGAAGTGTTGGTATTCTGCAGCAGTTGTTTAAAAAAAATTTTTGAATTTAAATATAGTGAACTTAAAAAACCCAACGTTTTTCAAGCAGTTAATTGACTGCTAATTTAGACATGAAATAAATCATTAAAAAATAATAATCAACGGTGAAAAATAAAAAAAAACGTTTAATTCTTACGATCCAGATGTAATTTCCAAATTAACAAGCAATTCATAAATAATCTTACATGACTTTTTTTATTAATATTAGCAATTTAGCAAACCTCAATAATTACTATACTCCAGTTGATTGGATTTTGTCTGACGAAAATTATACAGAGCAATAAAATTATGATTTTATTGGCTCGAACTGTTTTAATTTATATCAAATAAAACTTTCACAGTTATTATATATCCCAACTCTAGAAACTAAAGCAAATAACATGTAAATATACCGATAATTAAGTTTTATCCATGATTTTATTTGCTATAAAAGAACGATGATCCTTTTAAATATAACCTTATTAGCCGTACCAAATAACGATTTCTAAAAAGCTTCTTAGCATAAATCGAAGCCGCTGTAATAAGGAAAAAAATTAAAGAGCCAAGAACAAGAGCGTCGCGACACGCATCGCTCGCAAAATTCGTGGAAAGTAAAAAAAAATTCGCAAAAATCTTTCGCTCGTAAATAAAATTGCAACTCAAAACTTTCCACTTGCGTCGCTCGCTAATCTCCCCGCGCGATTCGTATCTCTCGCTCGAACTTAAAGTACCCAGTCCCAGGGACGCAAGACCATCCAAATGCCTCTTGCGAATGAAGTAGTGCGAAACGCGAGCATCGTGAAGAGAGAGAGAGAGAGAAAAAAAAGAATAAAAGAATTCGACGAAACGGAAAGTTGTGCGCCGACGCAAAAAAAAAGGGAAAAAAAACTCGTCTTTATATAAGACCCCTGTACTTACTTTTACCTGCAGAAGAAGCACACCACGCACGTATGCACTCGGTCTTGGGCTTGTGCGGTTGGGAGTGGCCGCAGTTAAGAGGTACACTCCTCGCCAAAGGGATTCGCCATAGTGGTCCAGCGTCAGTTGCAGCGGCTCGGCCGGTTTATTGACCCAGAACTTGGCGCGTTTAACAGTGAAAGTGTGCGCGCGCGCAAAAGCCTTTTAAATAATAACAATAATGTATATCGCCAGAACGGACCCAGGCTCTTACCCGAGATTCGTCGTTAATCATTCGAAAGTTTCGTTTCAGCGCGAGGTACGCGCGTCCCGGTCAATCTACCTGATATAGTTATATATATATATATGTGTGTGTGTGTGGACTGTTAATGCGCAGAACTTCTGATTGATTGTATCTCTCCGAAATGCTGAGATTCTTGGAGATCTCGCGCGCGCGCGCGCTTTCTAACCTACGCGTGTCCGGTATTCGATATATAATTGACTGGTCTGTTGTTATACATATGGAGGTATATATTATAGATTTTGTAATTTTTAACTACCTGTTATATTAGCATTGGCACTGTCATATTTCACACGTAAATTTCGGGCTTTGCCCCGTTTATTATTCGATTAAAATAAAAAAAGGACTAGATCATCAATTTTAATTGCTCGTTATGAATTTCGCGCTATGCGAATTCAAGTGGTATAATACGCGAATAAGTGGTTTATGCGGGGTTTCGAAAAATTTCTAGATATTACGCAACTCGGAAGAATATACTAATTCTTTTAATATTGATTGACGACGAAACGAGTCCAAGTTATGCATCGTATACTTTCAATTTCTCTAAAATAATATCTTTCTCGGACATAAACATTAATGACTTCCTCCCGCCGATCCTGTATAATATCCCATGTATAAAGAAATTTATAAAACACCGTCACCGTAAAAAAGTGCATCAATATTATTTATTAATAGAGAATTATCACTTCCAAACGGCACGCCTAAGAAGGAAAAATCGAGCAAACATTAGAGCTCGTTAAACACACTTTTTCGACTTAAAGAAGCTTTTTACCGTCAAACAAATCGATCCCTGCAAGTTGAGCAACAATAAACCCCCCTTTAAACCATAGTAATTAAAGTCCCAGCCATTAAACGGCTCGCCAATAAAAAAAAAAAAAACAAAGTCGTACATAAAACGTCATTTGAATTACAGAAGTCGCTGTGTTTGGTGCTGCTACTACTCGTCGCCGGTGTCCTAGCCGAGAAAAAGCTCAATCTCGAGGACATCGAGAGGGATCAGCTGCGCTCCGAGCTCACGGGCAAAAAGACAACGAAGAGCTTGCACACGAACGACGAGGCGAAGTATTCCACGAAAGCGGAAGTCAGTCAGTCGCAGCAGCAGCAGCAGCAGCAATACCATGGTCCAACGACTCCTCCCCAGGAACTTGGCAATCAAGTCAGAGATTATACGGAACTACAGTCTTATGAAAGTTTCAAATACTCGGTAATTACCCGACTTCGCGAGTTCTCGCACTGTGTGTTGCTGCATATTGCTCTGGCATATTCGCGCCTCTCTCTCTCTCTCACTCTCTGTTGTACGGGTGGCTGATGACTCGGTGTGCGCGAGCGTTGAGAATTGAATTGTAGATTAGCGTACCGCCGCCGAATGATGTAAAGCGACTAGTCTACGAGAGTCTTTTATGGGGCTTTGCGGATTATTATTCGTTTTGGATAGTTCGAAAGTTTTTTATGACGATGCGGGCACGCCGCTAATTGCCCAAACGGGATTTTAATTTTTTTTTCAGCGCGATTTGCTCGAGAAGGAGTTAATTAGATTGCCTATTGCCTCGCGCGAGATTGATTCCCAATTGGGATTCGCTAATACTTTGATCCGCTATATAGAAAGCGACCGTAAACGAATTTTACATCGCTCCGCATAATTGTTCTAATTGTACGCGGTAATTATTAAAGAGATGAGCGTTTTTTTTTCGCCTAACTATACACCGTGTCTATTTCTTGTCAAACTCTCGGGGTACGATTTCAATGCTCGACATTACGTGCGCACGTAATAAAGTATACTTTCGTTTTATTTTATGCAACACTACTACGGGGCCCGTTATAAAATCCCCGAAGCGGCTTTATCGATCATTACAATGATCCCGCGGCTTGGCTCTTTAACAGCCTCTTTGCCTCGCACAATACACAATGACGATTAACGAGCGTTTGTAAAAGTCTCGCTTGCAAAATCCGGCCTAACTGTGGTTTAAAAAATTTTGCCAGGTCCAGCCGCAGCAAGCTTACGAGCAGAACAAGTATCCGGAGAACGAGGAGTCCTACCTGCAGCAAAGCCAGATTTTGACGAATCCCGAGCATCAACAGCAGGAGCAGCAGCAGCAGCAACAACAACAACAAGTACCGCAACAGGAGCAGCAGTATTACGTGCAGGAAGGTCGCAGCAACTCGCACGGCGACTACGAGGCGCTCCAGCAACAGCAGCAGCAGCAGCTTTATCAGCAGGAAGTGCTGGTGGGAAATCAGCTGCAAAGCGTACAGCAGAAGGCCGCGGCGCAAAAGTACAACCTCGATGGGAGCGATGACAAAGGTATTAAGCGTTTAACGAGCCGCGGGAAAGTATGGGGTACTTGCCTTCCTTCCTTTTTCTTCTCCTCTACCTGCCACGGGCTTATCTATCCGCATTTTGTTACCGGATATTAAAGGAGAATTGTTGTTAACGCTCAGCGCGTTATGCTTAAGGAATGGTTTCGTGGCGTATTTTCGCTTATCGGCTCAATTAATCGGTGCGAGAGATGACGTTGTTTTTCATTAATGAATGGTGTATAGGATAAATGTTCGCGATGAGGGCGATCGAGAGATTAAGCTTTGTTTTCTTTAACTGGATGTGAATCGGAGTGGAAATCGGCCGCGAAAGAATCAATGCAATTGTATTATAATGCGGAATGCTCGATATATCAGCATTCGAGTACTTTGCGTATGCGTGGCAAATGAAATGATTGTTAAATGGATTAAATAACGTCAGTTCGGTGGAAAAGGCACTATCTGAGATTAGAGTTTGGAAAAGACCCTATCTGGCGAGCATATTTTTTTCTTTCAACTTTAAGTCGGTAGCGATGAAACGGAAAATTAAAATTATAAATAAATAAATAATAATTTTATAATTTTATAGTAAGATTACCATTATTATTATTTATTTATTTATAATTTTAATTTTTCGTTTCACTGCTACCGACTTAAAGTTGAAAGAAAAAAATA
>UELV01180874.1:58812-69413 GCA_900490015.1 Megastigmus stigmatizans
ATATGCTCGCCAGATAGGGCCTTTTCCAAACTCAAATTTCAGATAAAGCCTTTTCCAAACTCAAATTTCAGATAAAGCCTTTTCCAAACTAAATTTCAGATAGGGCCTTTTTCCACCGAACCATCGATATAAGCGTAGACATGAAACGACGTTCAATTAAAAAAAGTTAGTCCCCTCGGTTGAAGGTAAATATGTAAGTAGAAACAGACGAATATAGAAAGACACTGATTAACTTTCCCTTACACGCCCTAAATGATGACGTACAGCTTCGTACGTTCAACTCAAATACTATATTTTATTTCAATCTCGTTGGCATCCTCCTTTAGAAATCATAAAAATTAATTGTAAGGCCCTACACTCAATACTGAAATCGCTAAATATCCGAACACAAAAGTAGTCCGCGTAATACAATAGATCGATCTCATAACTAAAAAATAACATTTGATTTACAGCGACTTACTACGTAAACATACCGATGAGCCAGCTCCTAGCTTACTACCAGAATTACGGCTACGTCCAGCCAAAGAGCAAGAGCGCTACGGCGGAGCAGCAGCAGCAGCAGCAGATCTCAATTCCCCTCTACATGCCGCTATTGACTCAGAACCAAGTTTACGCACCTACAAAAGTCACCTACATGCCCGAGCTACAGTATGTGCAGCCCACTTATCCAAAGCACACACAGGCCGTATTTACCAAGGTATATATATATATATATTTTAGATATATTGCACTTTGAGCGCGGGGCAAAATCTCTTTTCGCAAAATTGCGGTGCGGCGCATCCCGTGGAAAATCGTTATTCGACTTTGATGATATCTTGGACGCGGCGATTTAGTAATCATCCGCGACGGACGTGATAATTTGATTGCTTGTACTTACTGCGCGCAAATTGCACGGCAATCTCAATCGTCTGGCTGTTTTATCGATTTGATTATACTCTGTTTTACGTGCGAATTCGATGATATTATAACTATGTATCGGATTCGCACTGGACGGAATACTAGAATTTAAATTATTTATTATTAGCTGTTAAAGAATACTAGATGAATTATTTAAATGAACAGACATTTTGGAAATGATGAAAATTCAACTGCGCTTTATTTAACTGCGAATAAAAGAAAAAGAGAACAAATTACGTGTTGGCTTTGAAACATTTTAAGAGATTGAAAAAAATGTAAATAACGCGCTCTACCCTTCCGTAATTGAAGCATCAATCGAGCAGCGCGCACAGCTCTGACAAAAAGCCAAATCCATCGGATAAACAGACCCAGAAATACCCTGAAAGCATAATCGAATCCCCGCAAGCAAACAAATCGATGCATCGACTCGATCATTAATCCTGGTCCGCCTTTTTCCGCAGACATCAAAGAGCGCAGCAGCATCAGCAGCATCAGGTCACACATCCTCAGCAGCAACATCAACAGCACCGGTTCACCAACTTCCAGCCTCTAACCATCAGCAATACGCGTCACCGTTCGAAATCTTATCCAATCCCCTGTACAGCCAAGCGGCCTACGAGCCCCAAAAGTACCAGTATTACATAACCCAGGCCCAACAGCCCCAACAATATGTGCATCAACAGCAGCAACAGCAGCAACAACAACAATACGAGTACGAGAATCAAGCAGCGGCGGCTTACGGTGACATTTACAATGCACCCGCCACAGCCTACGTCCAAGATAACGCGCTATACGAGCAGCAGCAGCAGCAACATCAGCAGCAACAGCAGTATTACGTGCCGACGGCACTGGCCGAACAGCTGGTCACGCAAATACTGCACCAGACAGGCATTCAGAATCCGGCCGATGTTGCTCAACACCACGTCAAGGTATAAACGCACTCAAACTCGGGCGGATATGCGCCGAGCAATTATTGCGAACTAATCAAATTGGAAAATGATTGAGGGAGGATTGTAGGAGGGATGGGGAGCTTGATACGATGGTATATACGGGACGAGCGCTGATTCGAGGGATGGATATTACTTCCTTTGGAGATTGAGGAAGCTTAGGATTTTAGTGTGGGATTTCGGATTGAAATGTTGTTCGGAGGGGTGGAACAAGTGTATCTTAGGCATTAATGTATCGTTTAATGCTCATCATACAAAATATATGTTTCAGCATTTTATTGAGAGAATAGGTGCAGCATGACAACGATAAACTTTTATTCTATTGTAAGCTCGAATGAAATGTTAAATAGAGCTTTTATATTATAGCTAATTTATTTGTATTAGATGTAATGGTAGTTGAAGAGTTTGATTTATTATACTTTCTCGACGTTTTTACAATTATCAAATTAGTATTTCTGATTTTTTACAAAAATACATCAAAAAGTATAGTATTGAATATAATTCTAATAAGCTCACTGTATCATGAAATCACTCTTTCAACTTTTTGATATAGTCATTATTATTCAATAAGATTAAAATAATACGTTGTATACAAAGACCAGATTGTTAAATTTATAGAGGGATGTGAATTTCATAATGCACAAAAAGTTTAGTGGTATAACGAAATTATTTCTACAAAGCTATAAATTGCTTTATAAATCCTTTCTAACTAAAATTCAAAATTTTGTTGCTGATATTGACAATATATTGTTATAACGACACATTGTTCGCTATTGTACTTTACAACATTTTCGTCAAATTGCAACTCTGTAATTTAAAGTATTTTGAAAACAAGCTCATTTACCCTCTTGTCGTCGATATTGATTAAAATACACGTTTAATTAAAATCGATGGCGAGAATCTACAAAGAAAATCCACAAAAAAAATCAAACGTAACATGTAACAATAGCAAAGTAACCGCCAAAAAATCACCGCCAAACCATGCAAAAACACATACCTATTTTTCCAAGCAAATTCACTTTAAAGTTCGGCAAACAATTAAAGTCAAATATTCCGTACGTGGAAAGCGAGAGAGAAAGAGAGAGACATTAACGAGCGAGCGGCGTAATCAGTGACCCTATTCTAATGCAGACTCGAAACGAATTTTCACAGCAGCAGCAGCAAGAGGCGCAGGTGTCGCTCCAGCACGAGTTCACCGCGCCGCAGTACCAGGCGCAAAAGTTCCGCGGCAGCCATCATCACGAGGTCAGCCGGTTGGTTGTTCCGGTTTCTACCGAAAACGAAGGTTTCCCAGCCCCATCCTCAAAACCGATCTACTCATCCGCGTCGCAGCCGAAGACGTTGCTCGACTCTTACGTCCCAAGCCATGTCATTGCTGCGCAAGATGCCAATCGGTACGTTAAAAGACACATTTTTGCAACCCGTCGACGTCCTCGCTTTTACTTTGACTATTAAAGGCTCCCCACCTCCCCACCTCCCCCCCACTCATATTTTTACGGCTGAGGTTTATGAAACGTCGTTAAACGACAGTTTGCGGATTGGAACTGCACCGGACGTTTCTCGTCGCATTAAAATCCACGGAATATAAATATCGTTGAGGGAAAGGCGGGGGAGACAGAGAATTAGGTTTTACCCATTGTTGTCGCGGGGCTTAAATGAGGAGAAACGAAACACGACAGCGTGCATTTGACTGCTGTAGCTGCACTGCCAGGACAAGCCTTCGGACTACGAAGTTGCGTAACTTTCATCCGGGGTAATAGTAGATTGATTTTTCGCTGAAAAGTTCTCGCAGTATCGTAAAAACGGATTTGGAGCTGCACTGTTTGGTTTGATTTGAAGGCGCGCGATTAGCATTTAACCGCGCTGCTTTGAAATAACAATTTGTTTTTATTCTCGCCCGTGTGATCATGAAAATACGACGATTTCGTAAATTTCAAATAGCGCAATTGTAGATTTCTAGTGAATTAAAAGTAAATGAATTTAGACACCATATTAATATTATTCCCATATATTGTGTGTATGATTATTATCATCGTTTAGGAATTTTAAACGTATCAACATATTTTTTCAAATTTTCGATCTCGAATTTTCACATTTTATTCGTTTAGTAAAAACAATGTATGTACAATGTTCATCGACTCCAAACTAACAGCGCGACCAGCGACTTTATAGAGAAGTAATTGAAAGTATTTGTACCCACTGCATTGTTGTTATGTTTGTTTGATATTTTAAAAGTATTTGACTAGACTGAAAATAAAAGAATGACTCGTAGTGGTTGATAAGACATAGGCGTAACTATATTTACTTTAGTTACGAACGACAAGCTCTCCCGCAATAACTAGAAATCCGTAGTTCTCTATTCAAAAAAAGAAATATCGAATGCATATATACCGAGTTCTAAATGAATTCCTGCTAATTGAATTGCCGTTTTTAATTTTAAAATGTATCGAAAAAAATGTGTTTTTGACTTTTTCAATCAAAATTTTTTTCAATTTTCCATCTATCGAAAACTAGTTCAATCAGCCCAAGTAGTTACTCGATATCAACCGTTTCGCAATCGTAAAAAAGGACTTTTAATTAACGATTAACAATATATGCGCAAACGAAGCATTTTATCAAGTAAACAATGAATACCAAAGCAGTTGGAATCATTAAACGTCCATTCGGCATTGAAAATTCCAATTATTCTCAACAATTGAGAGACTTCAATTAAGAGGCCTGCTACCTCCCTCCCTCACCTTGTCCCCCCCCCCCCTTTATCCACGAGCTTAAATGAATGTCAAGCGGGAGGATGGATATTCTCTTGCGGTATATAGTGACTGAATAGTTGATTGCTTTCTTAGGTACAGAGAAAGGCCAATTAAACTCGAAAGCGGTTTCCTACCGTCGAAAATAAACTTCGTCCGATCTTACAAGAAACGCAAAACCGAGTGAATCGAGAGCGCTTTATTGGACAAGCCACCAGCTACAGCAGCCAGCAACCAGCCAGCCAGCAGCCTTTCATTGTCGACGATAGAGAGAGAGAGAGAGAGAGAGAGAGAGAGAGACAGACAGACAGACAAAAGAGCGAGAGCCACACGAAAGTAATAGGAGGCAATGTCCCCTGCATAGTAGCCGTGTGCACAGGTCGAAGCGAGCGGAAATTAACGGAAGGATGATCGATTTCAAATGCTCGCCCCCTCTCTCCTGATGCGGATTTCACTCGCTGCCGCGACCTTGGCTATTATTCCATTTATACACCATCCATAACCAATGTACGAGAGCTGAGCCGAACTAAAGTTACATTGCATATCTAGTCCTTTTTAGAGAAACACGATACTCATGTAATAACTAATAATTCTTACGTAATACCCTAATATGAATCATCATGTTATTTGATAATACGTTGCTTATTGTGCTTTTTTATAACGATATTTTTTTGTAATAAACATTGTTGAAAAACTACACGATATCGCCCTGTTCCTGTGTCTTTTATTGTCTATCGCTGCTTATCGATTTCGTCGGAATTCCGCAGGTAAGTTGTAATTTTCTGCACACTTCGTTTCTTCTATTATTGCATATTACACTCTGTTTTATGCAATACAGTGGTATATTATTAGCGTAAGTTAGTTCTCTTATGAAGGGGTTATCGTTTCTTGTTCGTTCGTAAAAAAAAATCACTTGCATTTGTGAGCTAAAAGAATTTCGCCAAAGATAATTAATCTGAATTATAGTCGTAATTCATTTAACAGCAACATTGTTCGATGCAATAATATTGGTAAACTATTTTATGGTTGACAGCATAGAAAATCAGTAGATACGCTACGGCTGCGTGTAGACAAAATTGTACACATTTACTTATCACGCATGTTAACTTTCAGACTGCCGGGAAGCCTACATATAGGCGCTATCGGCAAGGAAACATTGTATGGGATGTATCTAAGATATAAACTCGTGTCTGATGCACTGCTTGTAACGAGAATATATGTTTTTAGACGCCCGCGAACTTTTTTAAATTGAAACTATAATTCAACAAAAATAATAATAATAATAATGACGTTTCAATTTATTTAAATTGTTGAAAATAAATTGCCGATAAACAAAAATTAATGCTGATATCTTCCTAAAAATATGAATTTACTACTTGATAAATTACTTTCGTTCATGGGTAAATATTGTGTGTGATAGACAGCAGTCACGCGCTGTTCGTGTTGCCTACAAACAGGCGCTCGCAGGTATCGTATATACGCTCACTGCATTTGTACGAAAAGATATATAGTGTTTCAGTTATATTGAATAGCTGAAACTGACCATTAATTTTAATATAGTACATAGATGCAGTATAATATATAAGAAATTCAATAGTTCATATAAAAATTATTTATTTTTTCTTTTATGCGAGACATTTATCATAAACGATTTATCATAACTTTAATACGCGCTCTGCACCAGTAATGGCTTTCTAGGAAAATGTTTATTTGCAGGATGCATTATAAGCCGCATACGTTCGTCAATGACACGGTATTAATTCTCGTGGTTTACTAAACAATTTGGCACGTTATAATTGCATGCAAATACAGTGAGATGAATACAAAATTTTAATCTCGCCGTATGTACTCTTTCCGTACATTCTAGAATCATAATGTACACATATTTGTGTTTAAATGACTAAATTATTCTGTATGCAGCTTATTCGTGCAGTTTAATTTATTATTTTTAAAGCCTGCTGATGACTCTTCGCAATTTTAGAGTATGTACACGGGAAATTTTCGAAAATTTAATATCATCCGGTATAATAAATTTCGTGTTATAACTACTACTTTACTTATACTCGAATCGTTCTCCTTTCTTTACTTTTATCATCCGACAATTCTCCTGTTAAATAAGATAATATAGAATCAATCTTAGCAAAATTTCTAGACTTTTTTACCCTTTAAAATGATGAAAAGATGTTTGCGAGCCCTAAAGGTAACGCAAGTGCAGACGTTGCTGAACTTATATTACCCCCTTGGAGAAGAAGTAATATAACTTCTTCAAGAAGTTGGGAAAAAAAAATTATTTTTGAAGAGCTCTTAACTCTTCCAGCTTCAAAGTTGCTCTCATCTCCTTTGTAGCCAGTAAAAGAAAAGTGAAGTATTTCTGTGATCGGTATTGCGCCCAATCGATACGTTTCAATCGATATCTAAAAGTGGGACCGATTCATGAGAATCACTAGTAAGACGGCTTGAAAAAATGTTAAGCGTATTACCATTCTAATGGTTACTTAATAAACTACGAAAGAGAATATATGGGAAAAAGTAGTTTAAGCTTTCTCTTTCTGCAGGTTTCAACCAAGATCAAAAAACTCCTCTAAACATGCGTTTTGAATCATTTAACTTATCATGGATCATTCTGAAAATAGCTGACTGTTCAATAGCGAAGAAATTTCTGTAAAAATAAAAAAATGTGTCCAAAGACACTAAATTTATCGTAATATAAGATTCACAGTGTGGTTCCCAGGTTTCGCATAATATATTGTCAACAGAGGCACAGCCAAGTCTCTCGATATTGTTTTATTTTCGCATGATAAAAAATCTGTATTGCTTGTACGTCTAGAATATCATGAACAGTTGGATTCCCTTTTCGTCACATCATTCTTTTACTCGTCTCATTGCTAAAAATCAGAGAAAACTATATGTCTCAAATTTGTTCAATAGAATAATGAATAGAGACTAATTTAGACATAGGTATATATTATCGTCTCTCTAGCATCAGCTTTTCCACATTTGTAAATTGCAGAAAAGCGCATTGTTGTGTATCACTTTCTCGCTATCTCGTCTAATAAAAGGTGCCGCTATAGGGCCGCTAATGTATTATTAATAAATGCCCGCGTGGGATATCTCATCGGTGCAAAAAAGTAAAAGTCAGCGGCTCTTGGCAAGTATCGAGAGTGCAAGGCTGCAAACCCGTCACTTTTCATGGGCATAAAATAGAAAATCCAAAATTTTCGCTATTGTCTTATTCTCTGCAGTGTGTGGCATGTGCGGAGCGCGCACAGGAAGCAATGCGTGTCCGAGTCTCTATTTAACTACACACATATTGTTTTGCGTTGAGTGGTGCTACTCGTCGACGCGAGCTAGCGGAACACCTAGCCATATAAAGGATCTACTTTTTCTTTCGTACGTTTAAAACCTGCTCACATGGTGATCCGCATTCGTTAACTATGTTTTGTATGGATACGATTAATTAATAATTTGGCAAGTTAAATGAGCGTGATTGTCGGTTATTAAAGCGTTCCTGCGGTTTTACATATCTACTTGTGCACGCAAATTGATTTGGAAGATTCGATCTGAGTATAATACTTTTATAAGTTCTTGCGGATAATTGTATAATTGACTAATTGATGTTTGATGGATTAAATGGTTTTTACATTCAATTACCTTTGTGCGCATAGAAAGTGCACAATCATTGAAAAACGGAAAAGGGAAATAAAACGTGACGTTCTTCTGTGGAAAAATATAGGTGATAGAATCTTATCTTAATATTAGGTATAAGTGTTTTCGTAGTTACTTTTAGAAATCTTTGATACTTTCTCCCAATTTGATTCCATTTCCAATCACTTTTTTATCGCCATTGATTTAATCAAACCAGTTTTCCAAATGATGAAATCTATGAATTGCACGAGACAATATTTACAAACAAAAATATCATAAATTTTTATATTTTTAAGCTAAGTTTCTTGCCCTAAGCAAATAAACTCACATCGCAATACGATTCTTTTCTTCGCACACAATTGCAAATTATCCTATAAATTACTTCGTGACAAAAGGTATCATTAATCGCAAAATAATACAAACTGATATATCTACGTCGAATAAAAGATTCAGTCGGCAATGATAAATTCATTTCGATTCCACGAAAGTGTTTACATTCTGCAGCATATAATACTTAGCGCGCCGAGGAA
Source organism: Megastigmus stigmatizans (assembly GCA_900490015.1). Classification (NCBI taxonomy): domain Eukaryota; kingdom Metazoa; phylum Arthropoda; class Insecta; order Hymenoptera; family Megastigmidae; genus Megastigmus; species Megastigmus stigmatizans. The sequence continues at coordinate 67,579 of UELV01180874.1, forward strand.
AAAGCAGCAGCAGCAGCAACAGCGTCAATGTTGCCTTTACACCGCAGACTCCTCTGCATTCTGTTTCTAACGGGCTTGTACGCAAAACATATTAATCGTGGTTTTGAGCGTCGCTGTACCCTACGAAGCGTAATTGATGATGTGCCGTGTCTCTCTTCCGTCCGTAGGCGCTTTTACTATTTCTATTTCCGTTAAATTTCTTTCCGATTCAGATTATGATCGATCTTGTCTGTTATGTTTTGTCGGCCCAACACACAGAGCTTATACGATATAGCAAAAATGCAGTGCTCGAGGATTTTTCCACATGGCATTTTGTCCCCGCGATTAAACGAGAGAGAGAGAGAGAGAGAGAGAGAGAGAGAGAGAGAGAGAAAGGATCTCTTCGAGCTTCCGCATTTTTTCTCGAATGGTCCATAAGCTTATTTATCGCCTTATTGAATTTCAATCGTGGCAATTAGAGAAACTTGCAAATTAACGTTCGGTACTAGCGATTTTACGCGCAGGTAATTTATTAAGAAGAATGTCGACAAGATCGAATCTATAGTTCTTTTTAAATTGATATCTTATTCGATGAAATTTGAGGTATTTAGAAATTGGAATTTATTTACTGATTACTGTAGCTCGTATACTTGGGTTATATTAGTTTGGTGTTTGTAGAACTTTCATTCCGCCAGTTGTTTAATAATCGCAGACGAAACTGCAAAAAATTTTAATACACATTATTCGAAATCCGTTAGAAAGAAACGTTTGTTAAATGTTACGTTGCTTTTAGACAATTCTTGTAACGTAATAGGATTGGACTATGTGTGTAGGTGTAATCATGTTTTTGTGGACAGCAATATTATACCGGTACTCGTATACCAACATGAATTAAAACTTACGAATCACTGTTTATGCACCTGGAAATAGATTTTATCTAGCAGGGGAAAAAACTTGCAAGACAAATTACCATTCCATTATGTCATTTAAATGAAACGTGTTGGAAAATCTATGACACACCTTAGTCGTAAACAGTTCAATTTCTGTGTCAGACATTTATTTAGAGTGCAGAATATCAGTAAATACTTTTAAGAAGACGATTAGACATCGTTAGGTATGTAAAAAGAACGACATTCTTCATTAATAAAACCGAATGATTCAGTGCATATTTTCTATCGTTAATTTAGCCGAGAGATATCGATATAAATCAATAAAACTCAAAGGATAGAATGTGCTCCAATTTTTTTTTACCAAAGCTCCTGATTTTTTTTTACCTTCTCTCCTCTCTACTCAACAAATAAGAGTAAACATATATCAGCTTTGCTAACGGAACGCGTTCAACGGCAAAAAAGGGGATCCAAATTCATCGAATCCCGGGGACTTGCCAGAAATCGAATTAAAATCCGCTCGACACACACACACTGCAGAATGCGTTACGAGAAAATAAAAGGGGTCGCGTAGTCGAGCGCCGCGTTACATCTCGGAAAAGGATACTCGCGCATCGGAGAGGAAGCTCGAGCGCGAAAGAGAGAGAGAGAAACGAGAAAGTCATGGCGAACGAGTCGTTAAAGCCCGAGAAGAGCGAAAATACACGGGGCCGCCATCGTTTCGAATCAGCTGAAACACGTCGGTGCAAATTGATTGAGGAGGTTAATGGCGAATCAGCCCATGAAGATTTGTACTTTGTAATCTTGCGGCCCGTTCTCTTACTCTCTCTGTGTATGTGTGCATAGCATCACCTACTATTACGTCTATAATCGCATACGCCATCCTGTTTCGCTCTCTCTCTCTCTCTCTCTCTCGCTCTCTCTCTCTCTCTCTCTCTCTCTCTCTCTCTCTCTCTCTCTCTCTCTCTC
>UELV01180877.1:0-36592 GCA_900490015.1 Megastigmus stigmatizans
ATATATATATATATATATATATAAACTAAAAATTAATTTACATTTAAGTGAGTTGGTACAGAAGAAAGCCTGATTTTTCTGACTGATTTTTCTGTGGGTTTAATCCAAGTTGGTCCCTGAAGGTTGTAATGCCCCTGAAAATATTGAAAAAAAATCGATTTTTCATGATTATATTTTCTTGACGTACAAGATTCTACTTTTATTTTCATCAAATAAAATTTAACGAAGATCCATTATCTCGCATTTTTGTGAAATAGAATCTTGTTTTCCATACTCTGGTCAGAATTTTTTCTGTTAAATTTTATAGCTAATATTCCTTAACACAGCCAGCACATGCACTATGCTTAACTATAATTTAATTTATTACCACTAAAACCACTAAACTATGTTTACCCATGTGTATGTACATTTTTTATATCTGTGTTAATTCTATGAGGAATTCCTTTCCTAAAGAGACAGTATATTAAAAAGAAAGTTGACTTTTTTGAAGGTTTAATATAGGCTTTCCTTCCAAAGAAATTAAGAATTAAGGGTTTTTCCTATAAATATTTGGAGTTAAAGTAATGAGATTTAAGGGCACATGTTTAAAGAATTCGAGCTTTAAATGATTAGGTTTTAAGGGTTTAGAATTAAACTATTATATATGTGTGTGTCAACGAAATTTATATGAACATAAAAATCCATCATAATTTACATATTAAGTATTTTTTTTTTTTCTCTTTTAAGATTCTGAAAGACATCAGGCACGGTTTAATGCAGCTTGGGCGAGAAGAACACGGGCAGTATCCAGGTAAACTGTTCAATAAATTCATTTAAAAACTTTATTCTTTAATTAACATACACTCGAGAAACGTTTTACATTGTCGGCGATCAACAGTTAATTTAATATAACATCACGGATAAAAAAATACAACCTAAGACATTTAACAAAAATCTTTTTTTTAAGAAATACTTAAAATAGTGAGTATTTAATTACATCTTTTAACTAAAAATCTATTATCATTTGGATTTTTAAAGATGACACATATATGTATGACGAGGAAGCTAGATGCGGAGACATGCGGAGACTAGAAGTAGTGGGAGGAGGAATACAGCATTGGTACGATGAACCCCCTTACGAGTCTGATCCCGAAGACTTCTTGATGGGCTGTAATAACAGTCAAACTGATGCAAGTACTGCGATTACAAATGGAAGGTGAGGCATTAACAATGGTATCGCAATAGTCTTTATATCAAGTATTCAGATACAGGAATACTATTATTTTTGCTTGCCAGATATTATTATCGAAGGGTTAAACTTTAATAAGGGAAAAGTAATTTAAATTCTAAATATTCTTCACTCTGTTCTACCTAACAATCCGTATTATTATATTTTTTCAAAATATAAATAATTACAGGGTTTGTTACACGTTGAATGTCGATCCCGAAAACCGCAGTGAAGGTGTAATTTCATTACGAACAGCTGGCGATATAAGCGTGCCGAAGGAGCGTTCCAGAAAAACCAGTTCTACTATGAGGGGACTTATTGTTCCTCAAGGACATAATAATCCACCTACAATAATACCTTTAACGCATTCTAGAACTTCACGCGAAAGCGGCGAATATGCAAGTAGCGATGTACAGGTGAGCTTTAAGTATTTTTACGCTATATAACTTTTTTAAATTCCGCTAAGTACTTCTCTTTCTTAACGTGAAATGCCTTGAGCCGTCCATTGCGAATTATTGCTCGCTAACACTTTTTACGCAGTGTTCTTTTAACTTTGGTTATTGTCATTAATTAGTATATATAGATAATAGCATTCTCTTTAATTAGTATTCCATCTTTTTCAATTACAGAGTCGAAGTAGCGGCGATGAAGATAACGAAGAATCTCCTCGAAGTCAAAGCACTGACTATGAAGATCCGGAGCAGGCTGAAGCAGAGTCGGGAAAATGGCATATAAAGGAACATTTGAACGTACCACCTGCTCCTACGCTTGGGGTAATACATCTTTTTTTCATGTTTTTCTTAATAAATTCCTGAAACTTCCATAATCATTGAATTATTTTCTAATATTTAAGAAATTAATAGATGAATATCCCTATTGAAGATTGAGTAGTGAATAAAACTGAGTAAAGCAAAATTGGCAGAAGTTACATGAAGATCTGTAATTGTATGTTGTAGCTGGAGAACTACGGAACCGGATGCGTAATGGGAGGAAGAAATAGCGGGGAGACGGGTGTAGGCGTAACAGTTAGCGGTATAGCTGGAAGGGCGAGAACACTACGTCAAGATGTTCAGCGGAAAATTTCGCGACTACGGCAGCAGCGCAGCTCGATAAGCGAAGCAGCTTTTCCATGTAGCGCCAGCAGCGTCGAGAGTCTGCCAAGCGGTAGCGGCTCCAGCAGTACCCAAGCACTGGTGCGGGCTGGCAGTAATCACAGCTCCATATCATGCGAAGAGCGCGAGCCTAATAGTCCTCAGCGAGTCGAGGTACAGCCCGCGACAACGTCGAGCAATCCTTCGAATAGTATCGGACAAGTGCCAGTACTGTGTCGTGCCAGAGCTCTAGTCGATTGTATGCCCAGTCCTTATGACAAGGATGCCCTTGCATTTAAGGTGAGTCAAGAGGAAACTAAATTTTTTAAAGAATGGAATTCGGGAATTTAATTGTTATGAAAATTTAAGATTTTTTGTATTAGTGATGATTGGAGCATATCTTATTGTTGTAAATGTTGAATCAGTTGAGCTGCTTTATTTTGTATTACATGTATGCCACGTTCAATTTATTTTATGGATCAATGTTTCTTTTTTTAGAAAGGTGACACGATCGAGGTGCTACAGATGAACACAAGTGGTCTTTGGAAAGGTATAGCACACAATCGGTTAGGCCACTTTAAGTTTATCAATGTGGAAATTATGAACGAAAGGCTCATTCGAAGAGGAAAATGGGGACAAAAATATAGACAGAAACCCGGTTCAGTGCCAGAACTTTTACAACGAATGAATCTTCAGGTATAGTTATAGTAAAGTACTGATAGATTTACTTTTTTCGTACTATGTAAATTTTAACGGAAACTTTAAATGTACTAAATGTTTTGCAGGAATATATCTCCGTTTTTCTGCTAAATGGATATGAAGATCTTGAACTGTTTCGAGAATTGGAGCCGGCTGATCTCGATTATCTCCGGATTCAGCATCCAGAGCATCGAGCTAAAATTCTCACAGCAGTGCAATTATTACATGACTTGCAATGTAAGTTATAATAAATTGTATACAATAATCGTGGTCATTTTTAAATTACTAACCAATTTCATTTTTCTCATTTCTCAGCTGGTAGCGAAGGTGAGGAGCTGGACGGTTCAAGCTCAGAAACCGATGACGTAACCGGGCTCGGTTTTAGCTTATCAAGATTAGACATTGATAGGCAACATAAGCGGTCTGAAAATGACCTCGATGCTAAATCGACTGATAGTCAACAGACTGAATTTCAAGCCAACGTTCCGCTTAGAATCTCAACACCTGGCAGCACAATTCGCGTTAGTGCTCCGGTGGATCAGTAGTTTTCTGTTCATCTTTCCACTAATTGCTCATTTCGCCGTCCTAACTCATTGCTAGTTACTAGCTGCACTTGTGATACATATAAGGTTAATAGCACAAAACACGGAAATCGAAACCTAGCAACATTCTTTAAATGTAAGATATCTGTTTAACATATTGTACAAATTTTCCGCAAATTTTCAAGCAATATAAAAGTATAAGATTTTTCACTGCGAAAACTAAAAATTTATTTACAATGATCGATTTATAGCGTATTTTATATGTGACTTTGTTCATTTTCAAGACTTTTAAAAATATGGTGCATTTTATGTGTCATTCTATTTCTTACAGGAATCGGGACGGAAAGTAAAATTAAAATCTCAATAATTAAATTAGTAAAAGTTACTGTTTCAAGTGCAAAAACGAACCAATCATCGAAAATAGCGAACCACAAAAATAAAAATGTGGGCCTACCATCTTTTTACACAAAAATTATACATTTACAGCAAATTTTATATCATTGTGAAACGTTTTTATACCTTGCGAATTTAATATTGACTGTTATATGTAACTATACGACTCTTTCACGTTATCAATATTGCTTAATACATGTTGCTTTGTTTCAATTTCGAAATACTGGAAGTATTTTGCGAACATTTTGTGCTATTAAAAAATTTAAGGAAGGAAGATCAAGACAATCTCCGCCCTCGGGTGCGCATAACCCGAACATCCCATAATTGCCGGTCTATCATTCTGAGAATCTGAGATTTCTCGACCTGTTTCTTAATATAACTTGTACATATTATCTTTGCTGCATTTATCTTTATTTCTCGATTTTATGTACCTTGTACTAAAGCTACCTTTGCCAAATTTCTTGACTAGATTATAAGATAAAACGATATATGTAATGAACGATAGTCTACGACAGCAAGAGCGATCTTTTGTACATCTCTGTATAGTGTAAAACTTGAAATTAGCATTACTATTAACATAATTATTATTACCGTTATCATCATCATCATTACCATTGATTTATTAATATTAATGTTATTATTACCACCATCATGGTCATTCTGATCTCTAATTATTAACGAGTATTGCTCTTAATATGGCATTAACGGTATAGTGGTAAAATAGAGGTATAAAATTTTAGAAACATGTAGTCAGCATATGACGTTAAGGGAGAGAGCAAATTGCCTTTGATTATGAGATAACACTGGCGCTTTAAAATTATTTTATAATTGTTATGCCTTTAATTGTATCATTAAAAGTATTTAGCTTCAAAGTATGTGCAAATCGTTATACTTTCATGAACACGTCAGAATCAAATGCATGGGTTCGGAAATCCTCGAAAAATATCATACTAATAATATATCTCCGACAGTTACAGTCTTCAAAAAGTCAAAATCAATGGTTCGAAGCAATAAATCGTATTTTCAGTTTGATAAACAAAGAATAACGACGACAATTTTAATATAAAAATGAAATCCAAATAATTTTGAATGAGTGTTACAAAGCAATAGAGTAATTAATCTATTACCTTTGATATATTTGATATTTTTTATTAAATATATTAAATTTTTTCTATTGAACATTTGTACGACGCCAATTGCGATAAATCGCTAAATCGTATCCGATCCACCAAATCATAAAATGGAAAGAACGTGTGTAGGCAAAGTAAAAGTGTTAATTAGTCTCAATTTTATCATGAGAAGTGTATAAATATAATAGACAAAATAGTGATTTATTAGCAAAACAAAGTAGTAAATAACTATGTTTGACAAGATCAAGCAGAATGTTAAAGTATTTGAAATATGTTTAAGCAATCGTCAAAAATGAAAAGGAAAATTAAGTACCCATTTATTTATTAGTATGGCCAATAAATTCGATGATGAATTAATTCGATTAAATGGAATGACACGAAAGTGAATGTACATTAAAAGAATGAATTAATTGCGAATTATGTAAAGCATCAATTAAGTGGCTTATGACGTTTAATTTATTGATGGTCTAGTCTACGTAAATCAAGAAAAATTAATAAAGATTTTGTACATAAGATCCCAGTTTTTATCTTTGAGCTAATTTTTGTATTTATTGATATATTATGAGATGGGAAGACTATACCGCTAATTACACAAAATTAACATTCTATTTTGTTTATGTATCTCATTAATAGAAGAAATTAATTCATAATTTATTAATTGTGAATAGAAATAAATGGCAATTGAAACAAATTGAAAATTATTACTCCGAAATTATTTATATTATAACCTTACCAGAAAGTATGCAGTTATCGTTTTAATCAATCTACTCCAATAGGTTTTACGAAATTTTTCTAAAAAGGGAGAGTCCCCATTGAGCTTTGTCGAATTGACTCATTCTTGAACTACAATCCGACTCGAATATCGCTGACTCTAGCTTTTTATTATACCGATAATACGTCGATTTCAGAATTTTCTGGAATATTTTTTTTAAATTCCCGGATAACGGATCTTTTTAATCACCTCGCTAGGATACTAAATTGGTTTTCTTATTATTCTAGAAATACTCCAGACGATTTTCTTATTTTTAGGTACTTACGATTTTTATTGCTTTAGTTACGACAAATCGAAAATATATCACGTCAGTATAATTATCTGTCCATTTGTAATTTTTTTATAGTATAAAAACTATGTAGAGTTTGCGTACAAAAAATTATGTGCAACTTATGTATATAAAACTTTTTTACATATACAGTAATACTTTTAGTAAGCTAAAATTCAGTTTATTGTCAATTTCCACATTTTGTTAAATTAAGTAGAGTCTGAACCAGGTAATAATTACTTAATTCTCAGATTATAGTATAAACTGAAATAATTATATATAATTGTATACTTGAAGTAGAAATATCGGGTATATATAACTTTATTATTTATCGAAAATTATTCTTATTATACACCGTGTCAAATATCAAAATCAGAACACACCATAATTGCTCGAATCACCTATGCCTCTATATATATCGTTCGACATTCGTCAATGCGAATCAAGGGTGGGAAAAGGACTGTGCCTATATAATGGCGAAGTTTCCGATACAGCGTCGCAGAGAGGTATTATATAGTCGCGAGCGATTCTCGAAACCACAGAGTGTCCACAAGAGAATTGCCGCGCGCCTGTCAGTACGAGCCATGTGCAGCTCGGCTGTATACGCAACTATCACGGTGAAGTGTAAAGGCGTCGGCGGTGGCGGCGAAGGCGGCGGCACAGAGCCGAGCTGCTGCGCGCCAACGAAAGACGGAAAGTCAGTCTTCTTTGATCAGGACCGCGATCGGCACCTGAGACACACGACGCTCAACTGCCGCTTAATCTCGATCGGTGGTCCCGCAGTGACGAAGGGGATTTTTCGCTCGTCCGAGTGAGACACGAGTTTACAACTTGCTTATATTTTGCTGATACATTGGGAGGAAGATATAGTGATTTTTCATTGGCTGTGCAGGAGCAGCTTTTTTTTTTGCAGCTGCCGACGATTCCCCGGCTCGCCAAACTTATTGGCCTCGGTCGAAATTCGCTCGATCGTGAGTATTATCGAAGCTATATACATTATGTGCAGCTAATTCTACTTTAAATTTCTATGAATTGCGCTCTTATAAGTACCCATATATAAATAAATAAAATCGCGTACGGATCGGTGTTTCTGCCAAGCGTTTGTTGAATTGGCATTAATTTTACATAAATAAGGAAAATAATAAAGTGGCTTGTTTGGTCAGTTGGTGTGTGTAAATCTATTCTTCCGCGCGACCAACTGTGGCGAGTTTATTCTACATACCGTATGGTTTAATGTGCCTTTAATTAAAAAAAAAACGGATTAGTAAGTCATAAGTTACACTGCAGGAGTTTCTTCCGATTTCGGATATATAGTGCTAAGTGAAAAAGTCGACGATTCGGAGAGAAGACGCAAAACTAACGGTTAACGTATCTTTATACGTGATTTTATTCGTGCGAGACGCACATTTTTTAGCACACCACGTGATCCTGTATCAAGTTCTCGCTTTACGAACACTTCATCACGAGCACTAATCAAATCGTAAGCAAATATTTTTATTCTCGAAGTATATATATACAGCTGATTTAAAATTCGAATGGCTCTCGTCAGTTCGGAGTAATCTACGATAGTACATATATCTACGGTAATAACAATTTTTTGTTTTATTCAATTTCGTACCGATTACTAATTAGTGCAGTATAATTTTATATTTTAATGCAAATTTCACAAGAATCTATTCATAACTAGGACACAAAGTTAATATAACCAGGCGCGTAGTGAATTCATTGCGTCGTCAAAGTTTACCCGTACTCATTAGCACTATTTCACTTTGCTTCATACGCGGCATTATTTATTCAGACTTAATTAAGAAAACATACGAGTAAAACGTAAGAAGCGCAAAAAAGGATTGTCGAGTCAATGGTTCATACGTAATAAGGAGCTCGCAAAGTTGCCGATACTTCGGCTTATTTAAACATTTTCTTCCTTAACCACAAGATAGAACACCCAAGATAGAACGAATGAGTCGGTACAGCTTTAGCCCATTCATTTATCATATTTTAGTCAATTTCCTATTATAATAGAAAACTGAATAATCGAGTCAATGTTTAAGTACCCAATACCCTTCTTGGGCAAAATTGAAATAAGCCCAAGTATAACAAAGCGACTTGAATCACAGCGACTGTCGCTCCCTCACCCCGATCGTCTCAGATTTTTATACAAAGGCCACGAATATTGTACACACATTCTCAGTTTGATATCAGCAAACTAGGTAGATAAAAAACAGCAGCGAGGTGAAACGTGACGCAATAAAGTCATTGTATAAGACGCGCCCAAGCCGAGATTATATACCATAGTGATTTAAATGCTCCTCAACAATATCTGTGTCAGTCATATTTTCACGTATATGTACAGCTCGTCTAGTAAAAAACTCAATTTTTACGTTCATTGTCAGTCGCGCTACGGAAAACCGGCTTAAAATATTCAGGTAAAACGTACATCTGTGCGTGTCTGTGTGTGTGTAATGCGTGTGATGAATATGAGGAAGAAGAGCGCAAGCGATTTGTAGCAACTTGTGGGACACGACAGTTTTTACATTATATACGCCAGAAAATAATGCGATATATACACAAAGCATATTCTTCGGCAGTGATTGAACATGCTTATATATTGCTTATTGCGAATTTCAAGGTGATTTATAATTCTTATTGCACTTAATAATAGTATTAAGCGATCGAAGTGTGCGACTTTTGCTGTAATAGTTTTTTTTCTTTTTTTTTATATCGATTCCAATAATGAAAACTTTTTCTTTTTATTAAGTATCCGTTATTTACAAGTTAAGTGGCGCACACAGTCTAATAAAATATACATATCGCAGAACTCGTTATACGTTAAATAGAACAAACAAACGCTTGCGCAGATAAGGTATTAACAAAATCGCAAATAATTGTCACAGCGCACAAAAAAAAGCAGCCTGCGCTTAGATCGCAATCTTTCCTCAAAATGAAAATTCAGCCTCGTAAAACTCGACGTCTTTGGAAAAAAAAGGCTGCGCGTAGCTATTTCCAAGGTGCACATGCCATTACTATATACACATTATAAGTGTGTATATATATATAGAGGCAGAAATATGCGCGTGTAAATGTACATACGCAATGGGCGCGAGCATATACACAAACTAGTTTAATTGAATATCTATGCAAATAATAGTTTTCACTCAAACGTATAACTGCACCACACGTCAAGCCGCGAGATACTCTATACGACAATCGGGACAAGTTGTACAGTATATATTGGACATGGCTCGCGGTAAGAAAGAGTATACTTATGCACAGCCTGTTTAGAGATAGAGGGAGGAAGATGGTTGGTGCACCTCCAGCCGTGACATAGAGCGGGCGCAAATTCGATTATAAAACGACCGACGACAAATTGAATTTCGCTTTATTGACGCCGAGTATAGGCGCGAGCGCGCGCGCGGAGGTTGGGAGAATAGGTGTATACCGCGCGTTACTTGGGCGCGCAGTTATGACGTTACGCGCGAGGAGCGCACTCAGCTCCGAGATGTCCCCACGTCCATCGTGTCCAATTCTCGTCTGCAGATGCTCTTCGTAATATCATTTCTAATGTACAATGTCAAATCTTGCCCGACTTTGAATTATTCTTCGTAATATATTAATCGTAACGTCAAGATGTCCCGAGTGTGCAGTGCGTCGTACTATATCGAGATCGTCGAGTCGAATCGTTCGAGAAGAGGAACTTTTGGAAATAACGGCTCTCGATGTGAACAATGATGGAAAATGTAATAGGCGCGCGATAAAACGAGGATTCCCAGACTCGGACTCTCCTAATATATATGTATATATATATAATACAATAAGCGCGCGTCTAGCTTAGCCGATATTATTTTTATCAACACATCAAAAGGTTGATAAAAGATGCGATATAGTATATATTATCTGAAATGCTACGCGGTAACGTGAAATCGTTATGCGGCTGAACTCCTTTTCTTATCTGTTTTTCAGAAGTGAAACCCGATAGAGCTGATACTGTGCGAGATATCGGTGGTAAAAGCCCATCGGGTGCCTCTATTAGCAGCGTTTCTCTCCTCCTCCGCGAATCCAGTCTGCGTAAGAAGGTGTATAACAACTATATTTGTTGGAGAGCATCGCACGCGGACTCTGCGGATCTTACACCATCATGTTCAAAAAGTCGATTCGGTACTCCCTGCTTGTATTCTTTTTCGGTGAGTTCCTTTATTTTTTGTCCACCATTTAACAAATATATGTGTATATACATAGACGCCAGACAATAGCTTTCTTCATTCGCTTCGTTCACGCTTATCTATTTGCACTTGACATGCTTGATACGTCACATAATTACATATATATATGTGCGCGTGCATCAGAACATTAGTAAGAAAAAAAGAAGAAAATCATCATCTAAGCTCATTAAAATGCTATTTAATACTATTTCAAATAATGGTGATTCATAACGGTTATTAACTACAACAGCCAACTTAGTCGCAAGTGGATTGCCCAGCGATGGGGATAATACACCGTCGGCGAAGCTGGTAGCTGTTGAATCACCTGCGGCCGAAACCGTGGAGCAAGCGAAACCGAATGCTAGTCCGCCCTCGGCCAACGACACTAGTATTGCCGATACCGAGGCAGACGCCAAGACAACCGCGAAGAAGGATGACCCTATCCAGAGTGCGAAAGGCGATAAAACGAGCGAAGCCGATGCTAAGCCTGCAGATGCCAATTCTACGGTAGCGCAATCCGATAAGACAGGTTTGCATTCGCTTTTATCATCATGCAATGCATAAATTGTTGGAACTCTGCAACTATATTGTTTACTTTGAGGAAAAACAAAAATTTTTACCGCATAGACACTTTATGGAACTATACGTGTAAAACTTTTTTTAATTTAGAGGTTTTTTTTTTTGTTAATATTCTTAGTTCAGAATTAAAAGTTATACAACGCAACAATTTGCATATACTTATTTAAATTAAATTTTCAGAGAGCGCAGACAACGCGACCAAAGTTGAAGATCCTGCAAGCAAACCGGAGGCAGCCAGTACGAATAATTCTATCGATAATTCAGCTACTACATCCGCATCGGAGAAGTCATCTACCGTTCCTGAAACTACCGTTGAGTCAGATAATGAAGGTAATAGATTTTCATTGGCTCCTTCAAGTGTACGATTCACAAATATCAATATGGAATTTGAGAAATAATCAATATGTAATAATTTTGCGATGAAGGAGCAAGCAAGTCTACCGAGAACCTAGTGGAGTCATCGACGAGTACCACGCCCTCGGCGGAAGCTTCCTCCACGGCGACGTCCGAGAATACAACGCCGACGACCGCGAGTTCATCAACGGATATCGTGACGCTAACGTTGCCGGAGGAGGTTTCGGTGCCCGACAAGGCGCTCCAACCCGAAATTTCTGAAAGTAACAAGGATGGAATGTCCTCGGGGATAGTCGCGCTGGTCATGGCTGTGGTTTTTGCCGTGGTCGTCATAATTGTCTACGTTGGCCTTCTGCTCTGGAGGCGTTATCTCGAGTAAGTGGCCAAAACTAGTGCGCTCCGCGATAAGTAATCGACGAATCGATACAATATAAGTATGTATATATAGTTGAGTAGCGTAAACTGAACTCTTGAAAAATCATTCGTTGCTATATTAGATTCTAGTTTATATGGGAAGATTATTTTGTACTTCGTTTCTCTGGATTTTGTTATATTGCTACTCAATTTTGTACACTTTGGAAGATTATAATATATATACATATATGTGTAGTTAAATTAAAAATTAGTTTGAATTGTCGAATATTAAAATACTAATACAAAATTTAATCATTATACTATCTGTGCAGGTACCGCTACGGAAATCGAGAATTACTAGTCAATGACTTAGAATTCGACACAAACGATCTGCGTCATTTTGAGGTAAATGACCTATAATTAAGCATTATAAAGATTAACAAAAAATCATTAACATGTACTATGTATTTCATTTGCAGCTCTAATCCAATCTGCATTGGAACCATCAACTTCAAAGCAGACAAAAACCATTAACAAACTGATTGTTCTGTGATATTATAAATGACTCGTCTCTACATCCATTAACGTCTGGTTGGTGTCATATTAGTGTGCCTTGATTACTTCAAGGAATCATTTTATCTATTGCTAATTAGTGATAGATAAAAATCAACTAATTAAAGTACTTCCTATTATGTCGTAAATTATTTTTACGGTACAAAGTAAAATGTATATTAACAAATATTACTAAGTTGTATAATGTTTTGATTGATTACTTTTCAAACTATAGTATACGTATTAGTAATAGAATGAAGATGATTAAATTTTAAGCCTTGCTGTAAGTGTAGAAATTTCGTATATTGTGATTAGCAACACATACCTATGTATATTTATGTAAAAAAAATATAAAACATTTCTACGAAATTTATATTTGTAATATTCACACTATTTTTATTCTTGTTGTGCATCTTAGAAATTGTTAGTCACATGTAAAAATTAATAAGTTAATAAGTTGTACAAACTTTTTTTAATAGTTATTTATTCAAATTCTTATTCGATATAAAGCAAAATTTGTAAATTATGTATAATGCAAAATAACTTTTAACAGACTTTTGCACACAATTTTTTAATTATTATTATTGAATACTGCATAACGTATATAAAAAATAGGAAAAGTTATTTAATAAAAATCAATTCTTTTTACAATTTCATTTACTTCTTCATAATAAAATAATATTCATGTAGACTATAAAAGATAGGTAACATGCTGACGAATTCATATACAATAACAGCTTTTTTATTATACAGTATTTTACATTTATTTTTTCTTGTCAATAACAAGAGGACCTACGTTATCACCACATTCCTTATTGTGCTTACCATGGGCTCCATCGCAATAAGGCCACTGAAAATAAAAATATAAATATAAATATAAATATATATTTTTTTACAATTTAAAACACCTAATTAAATACTGTTATTTTTATAATTGATACACATAAAAAATAAGTCAAAAAAGTGACTCTGAATACGCAAACTTGTTACATAATTCCTATTGTATTTGTAAATATAAATATTTTTTTAAATTATTTTAGTTCACTCAAAGAAGTGTAATATTTATCATGACATTTAAAATATGGATTCATAAATTGAACTGAACACAAATGTTTTAAATTAATTACTATATACAGCTTCAGATTTCAACATGATTAGAATAAGATTTATTTAAATAATTTGGTTTGTAATTACAATATCTATTTTATAATTTTTACTACACAATTTAACATTATTTAAATCACAATTATATTAATTTCAATGATTTTAAAACTTTTATATTAGTTACATATGCGTTGCATTCTCAAAATCAAATGAATTTTATAAATAATGAAATTATATGTTGGAAAAATAATATTTATATTTTACATTAAACATAATTTATTTATATTTTCAATTAAAGCACTATTATATGATATATAACTACTTATATTTTTTAATCAATAATTTTTAATTAACAAAAATATTTGTTTAGTTGTGAAATAGATACTGTAGAACTGTATATAAATATAGAGCTACATTTCATAATTAGACACAAGCTATTTTATTTAGCCTTTGAAGTATATATATAGGTATATACACTTACTCCAGGAGTTAATGGAGCTGTTTATGTTCTTTTAAAGAATCGGTATCTATAGTTATATTATAGAACTTTTAAAATGTGTATTGTGATATAACACCAATGCCAAGTAAGCTTTCTAAGCATTGTGTGAATCAATAACTTAACAATTGATTATCATTTAGCTAAGTACAGTATGAATTTTAATTTTCAACTTACATTTTCACTTCTCCAACAGCGACAGAAAGCTACTTTTTCAGTTATATCTTCAACATCTATTGAGTCAACAACTTTACCAACATCCTTTTTCAGTTTAAGATTCACTCTTCCAGAAGGCTGCAAATAATAAATATATTTAATAAGTGCCATTTTATTTTCAAGTCATCATTGCTTGATATGACAGTGCAAATAACTGATTCTGCGAGATATCAGTGAGAGCGACGACACATACATATATCGATAAATTTCGGACAACCGAGAAAAAAATTTGCAGGTGTCTACAACTTACTGGTGGCCTAGCTTTTGGGCAAAAAGCTTTATAAGACATGTATCCGATTCCAACAAGTACAGCTGTCGGTGGAATTAAAGATAGCCAGTCCCTCACTAAAAAGGAGACGTAATGAAATTGTAAATCATTTCGTAATCGTGCCATTTTTTATGTATACACTTTTTATACAACCGAGGTAAAATGATTTGACCTACAAGAATCGATCGACTTTTCTGACTTTATTCATTATTCTACTTAACAATGGAATTTCCTTGCAGAATTATATTTTCTATAAACTTTGTTATGCAATATATTTTACCTCCTAGTCGGAACCATCCTCCAATAGACTCGGGAATAGGTAAACCAGATAAATAATTCGGGACAGACACTTTCACGAGGTGTGCAATCGGCTCCATATTTATGTATACTGCTGAGTGTTGACTGCGAGTTCAAGCGAACAACTATGGAATAAAACGTTCTTTCTTACTGGAGAGCAGTTTAAAAAATTCGAATATAATTCAAAATTTAAATACACCAGTACGATCTCTTTAAAAAGAGCAGTCGAATTTTAAATGATTTCTACTTATGCTCTTTAATCGTAAAACGTCAATTTAATCACGAGATAAAGAAAAGTCATTAACATTCATGAAAGTGCAGTTTTCATTGATGCAACAAAAATATTTAGCTGGATCTTGTCAGCGTTCTCTACCTAGTTTATTTTACAATATCTTATCACATTTGGAAAAGGTTTATAATAAACTGTAACTGTGACACTACAGAATGGGCCCCGAAAATCGCATATTCTTAGCAAGTGCGGCCGCGTTAAAATTATCGTGGAAAATAAAGAAAAACTCCAAGTCTAAAAATATATGCGCTACACGTTCGAACCGCACAATACGTAACAATGTAAAGAATTCACGTGAAACTCTCGATTATAATAAAAGCTGATCTTAATTGTATTCACCTATACTGAGAGACCAAATGCGTACATCTATCGAGTGAAGAATGTCAATTGGTATCCGTCTGTGCAAATGCTTTTCCGAATTCCGAACAACCTGTATACGCGCGGCGAGATCGTCTCTCAACGACCAGAGTAGTAGCTTAGAGCTGCATGTCGTGTGATACTCTCTGTCGAGCCCACCAGATCAGCACCGCGCGGTGTGCAGGGTGAAAGACCGTCCCACCGCCTTGTTCCCTCTCTCTCTCTCTCTCTCTTTCTCTGCCACACTGTACCTATATACATTGCAACAGTGCACACTGTACGTATACGTATCGTATGATGATTCTTGATTCGGTCCTTGCAGGTGGCGCCATCGCTGCACGGCAACATCGCGATCGTGCGCAGAACAGCAGTAAGTACTAGCAGCCTGCAGCAGCACTCTCAGCAGTCACTGAGTCACTAGCAGTGCTGCGCGCTATAGTTCGTTCTCACGGGCGACGACGGGTGCGCGAGCGAGTGATAGATGCAAGTACGCTGTCGACGAACGGTGAGGAAGAGAACCGAATAAGTCTGCACACAGTCGTCGAGCGGTCGTCGTGTCATGCACGTCCGCTTACATCTGTATATGTTGTCGGGGTTGCAAGGCCACCAAGCGCCACTGCCGCGGCCCGCGAGTGCGTCTACGCGCTACTAGACAGTTGTCCCTCGCTTGCTAGCTCTATCTACATATACACATACACACACATATATATAGAAGCGAAGAAAGGAAGGAAGGAGAGATCGAGTGAGCTGATAGACAGACGAACGACGAGTGCGCGCGTGCACACACGTTATAATATGCGAGAGGCCGAGAATGGCATCGTTGACGCGTGTCAGCCGAGGCGACGCAGGTACCGGCTTAGCTGCGTGGAAGCGGTCCAGCCAATCGTCCACTGACTCGGCCACCAGCAGGGAGCAGATTCCAGTGCAGTCACGGCACTCAAGACCCGGGGAACTGCTGGCGAGCTCGTCTTCGTCGCGGCGCTCGCGCTGAAAAGGGAGAGAGAGAGCGCGCGCGCCGCCGCGCCGCCGCCGCCACCGCCTTTGGCCTTCTCCTTTTCCAGTGCTCAGTCTCTCTCTCTCTCTCGCATTCTGGCAGTGGTGAGCCGCCGCCGCCGCCGCCGCTCAGCTACTTTGCAGCCCCGCGCGCGCGACCTGCACCTCCAGAGATATCCAAGAAATAAAGCGGGAGAAAGAGAGGCGTCCTCTTCTCCTTCCCCGAGTCCTTGCGCGCGTCCACCGGCACTCGGCAGCATACACAACACACATACATTCACACACAGATACACACACAGAGGCGTTTCCTCTCCGTGAAAATACACAGTCCAGTGCTTCTATCTCACTCTCTATCATTTGGCCCTTGCGAATGTATTAGTGTATTCGTGGGGCAAGGGGCCTTGTTCTCTCTCTCTCTCAGTGTCGAGGCGCACGCGTGTGTGCGGAATTAAGAGTGTGAGAGCGAGCGCGCGCGTGCTTTTTTTTGTAGTTGCCCTACCGAGCAGAACGAGAGAGAGAGAGAGAGAAAACCGCGAGGGCCTGCGTGCAGTGACTGTACGAGGTGGAGAAGGTGAATCAAGAGAAAACTGCGGAAGACAGTGCAGCAGCAGCAGGCAGCTCTCTCGCGTGGCACATCGTCTCGCGTGTGTGTTTGCGTCGGCCCTGCGCGTATACTTATCGCAGCAGCAGCAGCGGCGAGACGAGCTCGACGAACCGTGAGCCTGTATATCGGTGCGTGTATGTTTCTCGTGTAGTGCGTGTGCGTCTGTTCAAATGACAACTGTGCGGTACGAGAGATCAATGTGCAAGCTGTGAGGAGAGGAGGCGAGGAACATGGCCGAGGAGCTGCTGGTTACATTAAACCGTAGCGACTCCACGGGCTTCGGCTTCTCGCTGCTTGGCACCGCCGGACTGCCGCACGTCATCTACGACATCGTCGAGAACTCGCCCGCTGCCGACAGTGGCAAGGTAAGCCCTTTAACCTTTCGTCCCCATCTCTCTCCTCTCTCTCTCTCCCTTCCCCTTATAACGTTCCCCTCCCTTATATACACCACCATACATTCGTCGTCATCGTTCCAGCAGCCGCCTGCCCTTTTCGCAACCTTTTTTCTCACTCGTATATCGCGGCTCCTCTTCCTTCTACTTTCGACATACACACGGGTAGAAGAGCCAAGCTGTGCAGCGCGCTGGATATATATTTACCCGCGCGAATATATACACAGACCAGCCGGTATCGACCCGCCCCCCTTTATATCATACCTAATATGCGGAGACTGCCAGACAATATCGTCGCGCGCGCGTCTCGTTCTTTACACTCGCCCTCGTGCTCTCTTTTTAAATCTTTTTCCTTTCTTATAATTTATCGTCCTCATCCTATACGTAATGATTATGCACTTGGACTGGCTTTTCAGTTAAATTCGATTATAATACTGACAATTTTAAGAAAAAGCCAGAATGTTGTTAATACGTATCAGTACTTGCAATGAGATGTACTGCAAAAAGATTTTCTATAAGCAACTTGATGTATTTGCTCGCAGTACTATATCTCAACTGTGATACATCCTATTCCCCCTGTGTTAATTTTTTCCTTTTTGGGCTTGCTATTCATGCATATGATAAACAGGTTATGTTTTGTACGTGCACACACGACTCATTCCGGTTATCCATTTGAATAACTTTCTATTACAGAACTCGTCTAGTATGTTCAACCGACTGTACACTACACAGCATTCAACATTATCGAGCTTAAATTGCAAATTTGCTTGTTTTTCCATCTCTCAACTCCCGCTTTTATTCCGGGAAATAATAGGGATCGTTCTCTCTTTACTCTTTTTGGGTCCAATAATTTTTTTTGTTTTCACGGTGACTCGAACGTCCCTCCTACTCGACCTCTCTTCTCGTTATTTCTGTTTTGCTTCAATCCTTTTTAAATTTCTTTGTACACTTTCTGCGGGAGTTGCGGCTAACCGCCGCGGTCCTCTCTTTCCTTCTCTTCCTTCTCTTCCTTCTTCGAGATCTTTCTTTCGCACATACCAGAAAACGTGCAGCCACCTTTTTTTGGCGCACTCCCATGTCAGGTCGAATTCTATACGGTTATTACTTGGACATGGGCCTATACGGTCATTCTCTCTCTCCCTCTCTCTCTCGCTCTCTCAACTGTCTCGTCTGGAGAGTTCATTCATATGCATGTCGATCGTTCTTAAGACTGTTACGGAATTCCTTATCTCATTTTTTTCTCAGTCCGTGATTTATTCTCCTCTTTCCACTATTCTATTCCTTAAATCAACGTAACTTCTGTATTATTCATCAGCTTCGAGAGAATTATTGTTTATTAAATCAAACACAACAATCGCTCTTTACGTTGATTAAAAACTCTATTCGTCTTAATTTATTGTTCAATGCGCTATAAAATTAATAAATAATTGCTTATATTATGATATATTAAAGAAAAACAAATATTTTGTGATGATAGTGATTCTAATAAATGCTTTTGTTTATTTGAAATTAAATTTTTTTTAATAGCGAAGCAAACAAAGCAAACATAATATTCCTGTACATGTAAATAGCGCGTAATCTCAAAAAAGCTGCTGTAGTGATATAAAAAATAAACTTTACTGTATCCTCCCTAGAGTGACCCCTTCGTGGCTGCAACATGAATAAATAAATGAATAAGTAAGTAAAATCAATTCACACCATATCTTATCTGTTCGAATGTCGTTTAACCCGTAACATCTACGCAAGAATTCTCTCACCCTTGCCAGCCTCTCATGACAGACTATTTATAGTTCATCGTTCTTATAAATCACGGACAAATAACTTGGCTTCTCTCCTTTTTTATCAGCGATTTCGCTCTGATTGGGTAGCTTTTTTGTCGTCGCGATTTTCCACCGTATTTACGACTCCTACTGTGCATTTCATATTCCGCGAACTGGATTCCTGATACCCCCTTTCCCAGTTCATCCCACTCTTGTGTCTGGAATAGTTAGCCTGTATACAAATAGCGCGTAGGCAGTTCTCGCTCAAGGAGTATCGGAATTCAATTACTTAATATTTGTCGTTTATCTATCGGCATGCCAGATTTCCTCAGCAGGCTATTTTTTTTTTTTTTTTTTTTTTTTTCATATACCTATAAGTATTCCGTTTCTCGCATCGCGAGTTGCTTTATCTCATTCGGGAAAATTTATCGCTGCCATAAATTTCGAGATTTCAGTTGATACGCGTGCCATTATTAAATATGTGTATAGCAATTCGGAAGTTTCTGAGAAATCGTGCCTTATTAATATTATAGCAGCAGAAGCGGTCGTTGTAGCACAATCCTGTTTCGACAATGTAAACACACATCATTTTTCACAAGTATCTCGTATAGATAGCGGAAATATGAACGGCTGCTGTAATATAAGCGTACATGCTGGAGTATGTTCTCTTTGATAAAACTCAACTGCTGCGACTAAGTATGATTATAATCCAAAATTAAATTTCTGGTTAATCTAATACGCTTTTAGAATGCGCCTTCAACTTTTCAGAAAGTCACATGCTTCAAGTTTAAATTGTGAAACTTTGATATGGTGGCTATCACGAAATTCTTCCGCTTTATTGTTCTACGATATCGAAGACCCTGCGTATAAATAGTTTTATACGATGATTTAGAAAAGTTAACGATTTTAAATTTCTACTAATCGAAAACACTTTCTGCTCCCCTAATTTATAAATAACATATATGAGTTTATAATAATGTTGAAGTATAAATAATTAACCGATTTCGAAATTCTGAAAATTAAGGTATTACGTATGTTAAAAAAAAGCAGAAAAATAAATATAGCTTGATAAAGTATGGTCAGCTGGCGCGCAGGGACGAGCGTAACAGCTCTCTGTGATCGATTTTACCAGTGCAGCATTAATATTGCCAAATTGGTGCAATTAAGTTGCGCAAAAGTTTAATGTAGGTCGCAGGACACAGAAAGAGAGAGAGAGAATCATGACTCCCGCGCGAGTAGTCGCCGTCGCCGCGTTGCATAAAAAATGTAACGAGGGGGGCTATCAAAGTGGTATAACTGCAGTGTGGCCCGCGTGCAACGGCGCATCCTAAACTCTCCTCCATCGATGCCTGAACAACCAACTTATCGTGTATGTGTGTGTGTGCGCGATGGGGAGTACCAGGGATGTATCCCGTAAGACTACTAAAGACTTAAATTACATTTACGCTGGCTATGAGAGAGAGAGAGAGAGAATGATAAAGCAATTAATTCGAGGGCGCGCGGGGGCGGAGTGTAAACCGTGACTAATTGAATTTTATTTTTGCCAAAGCTGAGCGAATAAAAAAGAGCGCGGGAGCAGTAAAGCAAATAAAAAGGAGAGAAAAAAAGAGAACGCACGCGCAATGAAATTGGAACGCTAATTAAATATCTATAGTTTTTCCTAGGTACATATCCATCAGCTGCCAGAGTCCGATACAGGGGCAAAGAGACAGAGCGCGTCAGTTTTATAGCAACTGTATCGAATTCCATTAGGGTATATACTTGTACGCGAGGTGACGTGAGAAGAAAAAAAAAACAGAATTTAATAAAGCCGCACGCGGTTCCTTCGTGACTATCTAGTTAGGTAAGTGCTTGTGACAATTATGACGAGAGAGAATGAAAAAGCCGATCGACGACATCGTTAACGCGACTATACACACATTCGCCGTGCTGCTGGTGGTGGTGATGTACGTCAGTGTCACTCGCAGAGAGAGAGAGAGAGAGAGAGAGCCAACCCTTTTTTTATATTTAAAACATCATTAGTTGCGCGAGTGCCTTTTATCGCAGTGAAATAATTGAATTCCCGAGAGCAAGTGTCAACAAAGCTCGAAAACCGTAGGGGTCTCGAGTGTCGACAAATTTTGTTATTTACACTCTCTCTCACCCTCTCTCTCTCTCTCTCGCTCTCTCTCGCTCTCCCCCGCTCTTGGCTATATTGAAAGCTGTACGATCATCGGAACGAATGTCCTCGCACGCGCTTGAGTGCATATCATTAAGATTAGGTATTGAGAGTGGTATTGGTTTGGTGGCGTTCGTTTTTGTTGTACAAACAAATTGTAGCTATTTAATTTGTATAACAAGTACAGGATCGTTAGAAGAAAAAGTTAAAAAGGATTCTGTAACCACTTGATTGAAGCTCATGTAACAATGATATTTTAAAATGTGTTTTCCATTCTTATAATCTGAAAATTTTTTAAATCTATTTTATTATTATTGTTATCAATCTTGCATTCATTGCGACATATTGCTTTGCTTTTATTAAGGTCAATATTTTCAAAAATATCCTATACAAGTCATTGACATTCGAGAATAGCAATAATAATATTAGTATGGAAATAAAAGTAAGAATATCATGTACATATTATTTATAATCATACGATCATCATAAAAGCATTTGTTAATTATTTACATGAAAATCCTTTATTATACATATAGATGTACAAAATTCACCCGTGTTAATATTAATCTTTCGTATGGAATTATTTACTTGAACAACAATCATTAATTTATAGAGACCTAACTCGTACATACATAAACTACATGGCTCGTAAAGTCGTCGCTGTATTGCACTTTCCATAAAAAATTCTAATCTAAGTTAATTAATTAGTACTCCACTATTTTTAAATTTATTACTTAATTCGAACTGTGTGTCAATTAGTACAACAATCTGCAAATACAATGCATTATTCGACATACGCATACAGCGTATAAAGTTTCAAAGTTGTTGATCAACTTCATGGCTCGCAGGTAAGTCAAACCTATAGGAATTTTCGATCCAGTGCATATAACGAAAAGGCGATACGTATACATATACACATCATTGGCTGCGCAGCGAAGAATCACGTCCACGTCCTTGGAGAAAGGCGCGTGGATATACATGAACAGCCTTGCCAAGGCTTTCGTTGCACTTTCTGTAACGTACACGTGTGCACTCTCGCACGCACATAAACACACACACGCAGACACATACACACATAATTGCACCGGATAATCTGGGTGTCTCGCGCGCTCTGCTGCAGTATCCACGTGCGTAAGCAGACCTTTTTCTCTCTTTCCCCGCCGTCGTGCGCGAGTCCGTGCATATTAGGCAATCGTCTCCTTCTCGTACTCCCTCGCGGCATTTGTGCGCGCTCGCGTTATTACGGGCCCGATTACACGTCAGCGATACCAAATATTGCGATTTCTTTCACGTTTCAAGGGAGAAGAAAAAAAGGTTCTTCGACGTGACGCCCGATGCGTGCAGAGAAGCTTTCTCACGATTCTCCTCGCGCGCTGCCTCAACAACAAGATCGTTTTCGCGCGTGTATAACCGGCAAACTCAGATTAATTTTCTCTCTTTTTTTTTTATAAATTATATATGTGTTACAAATTATGCGACATAGGATATAAGCTCGAGCGATGCGTTAAAACTTGTGTTCGATTACATAAATCTGGTTGTTAAATAACGAGCGTATAAAGAAAAGTGTTTGATTATGTTTGTCGTATTCCACGGTAAAAAAGAAAACACTGTCTTTTCAGAAACGCACATGTAAGATTTGAGAGGTGATGATATCATTAATAACGATACTAACATAATAAATAAAACCCACGGGAATACAATCGAAGTAGATAATTTAATTGAATGAAGCACACAAACCTTTTATGTTGACATAACTTGAGCTGTCATGTTGGCGTGTGATTGCAATTGTTCGAGCTAGAATGAATTAATATTATTTGAATTTATGTATTGTAATTTAATCGTTACTTTCTCTTTTGCTGCCTTCATTACGATTAATTTTTGTATATGTTAAAATTGTATCCGCATTTTTTGCGATCGATCCGGGACAATAATTGATGCGCATACAAATTTTATCATCGGTTTAAGCTTTTACTAATAATCATTGGCACTAGAACTCGCAAAAATACGCTCTTATAAATATTTATAACTATGCAAAATTTCACAGTGTCCGAAATCACCTCCAAACTATTTTGGTAAATATTGATTTCGCATTAATATTTTATTATCCGAAAAGAATACGACCATATCTTACACCTCCTCCTTACTTGCATAACAATTGCGACAAAGATAAAGTCACGCTAAATATAGCACTTTAGTTAATCATTAATATTCACAACATTGAAAAAAAAAAAAACGATTATGTAATGGGGCACATTATAACAGGTCAAATCCATTTTTCGCGCTCATTTATAACCATTCTTCGTCAGTTTATTGATTCCATCACACACACACACAGTGCGATGGGTCCAATGTGGGGTAATAGAATATTCGGTTTAATGCACCACTGGGCTACGCTGTAAAATCAATTTGGCTCGAGTTTTACGTCTTGGCCTTTAAAAGCAGCGAGGAGAGAGTTACTTTGCTAAAAGCCCACACTTGTCGTATTTACGGTGCACCCGTAAAACTTTTAAAAAACTCAGACATCGTCTACCCTCGCCTACGCTGATGCAGCTTTATAACGTATACTCTGCACACACAGTTAGCAGAGGGGCTTGTTTTATTTACTCGCACTGGCGCGATTAATGCATTTAAAAGCGCGCGCCTCGAGACTTTCGTCAACCTCGCTAACGATGAATCGTCCGTCTGCATCTCGTGACCCGTCTTCTTTTTTACACTCGTTATACCTGCGCTCTCTGGTTAATTGCAGCTCCTATACTCTTTCTCGTTGATGATTTTAGCTGGTGATGATCGCGTGTGCCCAGTTGCTCCTCTCGACAGTAACGATTGTCAAGCCGACACCTCGTGCATTGGCTGCAGTTTTAATTTTTTGAATGATAAATTTATTCTTCATTGGCTTATGAGATTTGTAAAACTATACAGAAAATCTGTTTTATTTGATATGTCTGTCAAACAGTTATTTTCCATAAAAATGACAGGCGGGAACTTTATTAATTTGTGTAAAGAGCAAAAAAAAAAAGAATTGTAATTGAAAGTGTAATGTTAGCGATCTGCATCGCACGATAATTAAAATATAAAAGTTTTTTTTTTTGTCAATCCAATTAGCCGAGCAAGATTTATTACGCGACTTTATATTACTACTTTTTTCCCAGGAAGAAAAAATACCTCCTTACTCTGTAGCAGCTGAGACAAGGGTCATAATTTTCACAGCAATTGCAGGATTAATTGTACGGGTAGATTCGCTAAAGCATTTGTTAACTCAATTATTGTAAACGAGTTGAGCACACAATTATAATCAAAATGTCTGGCAAATGAATGATAATGAGATTAAGGCGAATCCTGCGCGCGTGTCAATGTAAATTGTCCTGTTAAATTAGATAATGGCACCTTATACATTTCACAAAAACAATGCACAAATCATTGAATTCGGATCGACGTTAAAAAAAAGTGAATTCTCGTTACCTTGGACTAAATATATGGAATCTCTCAATCTTACATTTCTCACTTCTTCTTGAACGTATCTGTTGTATATAGCGTATGGCAATGAATGCAGCTCGCGTCATCGTTGGAGATATATACAAATGCGAATGCACAAGAGGTGTGTTTCTGGAGCTATGGCGCGAGCGTGTGTCAACTCATGCCGGGAGGCGCGAGTAACGCGTTCGCCGATGCGCGTATAAAACAGCCCGAGCGCATCTGAGTAATGGGGCGAGAGCGAAGCTCGAGGGCGAATTAAAATTTCCGTCGCGTTATAAATTCTTTGCCCGATGGCCGAGACGTATTTTGGTGCGGTGTGTATAGGCCGTGAACTAAAATTCAATCGTTCTTGAAGAGAGGAGGATGAGGAGGAGGCGATTCGCGCGCTCGGTGTGCAGCCTCGTAAAGATGCGCCATCGCGTCAACGAACGAGAGCCAAGAGAGAGAAGGAAAGGACAATATTTCTGAAGCACTGACGAATATATACGTACAACGATAGTCGATGTCGAGAAATTACTTTCGAATGGATTTTGCGCTCAGAGTTTTTCGATATTACAAACGCTCAGCGCAATGATTGATCGGCTATACAGCTGTAGGTTCAATCAACGACTCTCGCGCATTTTAAGGGTAATCCTGTTTTCGAAAGATGAAAGTATCGTATGCAGTTTCGACGCTTTTGTGTGTATATACGCATGAGTATTGTCTTTTCGTTTATGTCACTTAATGTTTCAGAACACATATACTTGACCCAGTTTGCGGATTATGTAAAGTATGGGTGATGATTTTTATCAAGCTTTTTAACATGATACATGAAATTTCAAGTTATTTCTTTTATATTTAAGCGCGCACAACAGAACCATTGGAATAACGTAATCGTTATGCAAAGAACGCAGTATTTTGCTGCATCGATTACCTCATTTTTTTTCGAAACTTCATTATCTTACTTTTTCAGGTCGCACGCTCAAAAAAGAAAAAAAAATGCGTTAAGTATTTGAAGAGCATAACAAACGGATTCGAAGTAAGGTTAGAAATCTAACACCTGTGATCGACGAGCTGAAAAAAAAAGCTTTGGAAAAATCGTCAACGTGTTTTTATACCGTCGTTCTCTCATCAATCAAAAATTGATCGGCGCGAACCTACTTTTCCGCGAATCGTCAATAACATTTCTCTCCTTCTCGTGCACAAGCGACAATCACCACTATACACGTAGCGTGCGAGCAGCACTCTCTATACTCACTTGCCGATAAAAATGAGAAGGATCGAAAAGGAAGGGTTGCTGCCAGCTATGCAAGTGTATGCAGAGTAGAAGGAGGAGGAGGAGGAGGTGAGTCGTCCGTAAAACAAGCCGTTACCTCACACTCCCTCCCTCTCGAGCGCACCGAACTTTACGAGCCATTTCTCTTATGCTTAGGCTCTGACGCCTCGAGAGGAGAGAACGACGACGAGCTATTTGCTCTCGGGGACAAAGGGGTAGCCCCTCACTGAATACATGCTCATACACGACTTCCCTCTCTCTCTCTCCCTCCCCTCTCTCTTTCTCTTAGATCCACCTGCATTTTGTAGGCGCGCGCCCAGACCCTCTGCTGCACCGAAACAGTAACAGCCCGCGGGGATTCTCGATATCCGTATGTGCGCGGCCCCGTGTGTGTTCCTGTTTATTTGCTCAGAGATTTTTACCGGCTGACAATCCAGTAGCTTCTTTCCTGTATAAATATCAAATGAAATATCTGTTAGACTGAGACGAAAAATGACGGTTGTTTATAGCTAGAGCGCTACTATTTCTATCTTAAATTACGTAATTCAGCCTGTTAGGAATAAACAGTTTTTCTTTTCTGAAAGATCGAGTTAGAGCTTAAAATAAGAACTAGATACAATACTGCAATGAGTCTAGCTTACACAATCTTCAAACTTAAAAGAAAATTGTTAATTTTTTTACTTGATTTGTTTGCTGATAACTCGTAATTGACGTGATTCTAATTTGTTACCGCCTTGAGAATAGTTTAAAAATTACGGTACAAGGATATTTTTTAAATTAGTTTGAAAATTGTTTGGAGTTTTGGGTAACAACAATTTTTGTAATGTACGCGGCACTAAAAAACACTTTTTAATAAAGTTTCATTTTTTCATTTAAATTTAAGGATTCTACTGGGGGCTGAACAAAGAAGCCTTTTGTACTTTATTTTTCTTAATTGAAGTTTTTTAGTCCAGCTGTGACCTTCAAAATCCTAAAAATAGAGGAAGCCTACGACATAATAGTATTTGAGGCGCATAATTTTGATACGACTCTCGGATAATATTATTTTTGCCATTGTTTAAAATTAATGAAGCGCTACTATTGTTTATCGTAATTAGCCGTTAAAATATTTTTAAATGTACATTTTATTAGTGTATTGATAACTTTATTTACTGAATTACGCAGTAATTGGATGTTTTAAAGTCAAGACGAATGACAGTTTATGAGCAATAAAAACCAAAAGAAAAGAATTCGAAATGGCACTGGTTAAGAAAAACTCTTTCAGCAGTCGGCTTATCGACGCCAATCCTGCACACAGAAATCTGAGATCTCGAGAGAAATTTCGAATTTTACAACTACTTCATTATGCACATTAAAACATTGTTAAATATGTGCTAGAGCATTAATCAACATTGAAATTATAAATATGAATTCAACAGTATTTATTAAATCTATTTGAAATTGAATTTAATGAAATTTTATTCTCAATGTAATAATTTCGACATTTCTTAAACAGACATCTAATGGAAACTGTAGTAGTAAAACGTTTCATGTACTTTTAAAGCCTTTCAAGAAGCGAAACATACTGTAATTTAATTAAAACTTCTGACTTTTCGCATTTCAAGCGGATAAACATCTAAGTACTAGATACGATCCTTTTTATATGGCATGCAATTAAATTTTTTTAATCAGATGATTTTCACTTCTTATTCATTGAGATTCTTTAAAACTATTTCTAAAATAGAAATGTAACGAGTAACTAAATGAACGCGATTGAATTTTATTTTTTAATAACTTTATTTAGAAAAAAAATTACTTTCAAACAGTTATACGTTTTTCTTAGAAAAATGAAAAATTACTAAAAATTTCGATTTTGAAGATAAAATTTGTTATAAATTATGTAAATAAGAAAATATAATGTCGTTATAGCGTATTGTAATTATTTTAAGTTTTTAAATAAATATCAACTAATTTTAATGTCTCTAAAGTGATAGACGATTATTTCTATAGATATATAATTTCCTTCAAATTCAAATTTTTAATTTGGTGCGAAAATGCTTCATGCCCGGCATGAGATGCTCATCTCACAATAATGAGATGCTTCTTCCCTTTTTACTTTTTACCACTGTTAAAGAGATTCATCAGTGAATTTACGATAACCGAAATGAATTTACGGAACCCTTGGCATCGTTTCTACAAACGTACCATTCGGCATTTGAAATAGAAATTGAGTGTTATTCATGAAGTAATTATCTTGCATTCTTTTTCGAATATGACACAACAGCTGCATGTGTATGAACTACTGACAGGAGTGAGATGAAAGGAATTGAGTTTCGATGATTCGACGTTTAATATTATACGCCTACGATTGAAGGGATTGCTCACAGTTGAGGCTAAATGAACGATCCGATTTAAACGTGCGGCTTATCGTGTATTTGAACGTATATAAGATAAAATATAAATTCCTGCTTTCGTTAACTAAATTAAATACTTTTGAATCTCAATGACTTTCAACACATGTATTGAAAAAGAAGATTTTTTAATCAACGTAAATTAACTTAATCCTTATAATATATACATACTTAGATGGATAAGAATAGGTTTGTCAGTGTTGGCTTAGCCCAATTTTTAATCAATCATCACTAAATTATTCTTATTAAGGTATTAAGGCAAATATTTCTATAGCTAGACAATTTTTCTTTTTGTCCGTGTATAATTATTTTTAATCTTGTTATTCAATATATACACGTCATTTATATATTCGAGTACTTTCAAACAACGATACACCATTTTTTCATAGTGTTTCATCTTCAAAATAAGATTCATATTTTAGAAATACAATTCAGCAGCAAGTAGAGTAAATAGGCCATATAGGGAAAGATCTCTCAGGATGAAATTTCTTTTTCGTTTACCAGTGAATAAATGCACATATATACTCATTCCTAGCCTAATCACTATTATGCTATTGGGAAACCAGAAACCACTGATCGATTTAGCGTATACATGTCCAGTGACATCGCTCGCAATCCCCCATCGACACGTCTAGATAAGTGTCACATTTTCATTATAATAAAAGTGGAAAAAGTGCGTTGTAGAATCTAAATTGTGGAAAATCTAAAAAAAAAACTGGTACTTAAATTTATTATCTTAATTTTAAGACGTATTTTAGCTTCAAAAGACTTCATCAGTTAAAAATATTGTGAAATTTGTAAATTGCACCCACATTTCGTGTATTAAATAAATACACGTATGTAAATAATTGATCCACAAATACATCAAATGCAATTAATGCATATAAAATATAGAATTAAAAATAATTTTGAAAGTACAATTCAATGATTAATACAAATCGTGTGTACTTTTATTATCAGTTCTCCGTTTAATATTGGTATACTGTATGTAAAATATAATTTATACAAGTGTGTTATAGTCCAGTTCAAAAATTAACCAAATTATCTGTTCAATATTAAACTAATTTTCATCTGCGTTGGAAGTCTACTTATGGTTGTTACGATTTTTACATAAATATTGAGATAAATAATAGTGATAATACATTCAGCTATAGAAGAAATTATCAACCAACATAAAATTTTTTTACTGTTTCAGCTGCCTGCGGTGCATACCAATTATATAAAACATTGATTTAAACTCAAGAGATGTTCAATTGCCAAATGACAAAAATTCACTATGACAAAGATATGATTTACTAAGCTATCTGTTTCTTACTAAGGTTGTTAAAATTCTTTAAAAGTTTAAGGTATTCACATACGAAATCATGGCTGCTGTAAGCTTTTATTGAATTTCGCAACTAGTCGATAGTTATTTTTTAAAGTAACTAGACGAGCTGCACAAAAATAGACTATTACGCTAGAAAAGAGACGCATACATTGGTGTGATGAGTAATTCGCTTGGTCCCAGGTCCTTAATAGATCGTTGAAGTCGCCTCGACAACGAAAGAGGGAAGGAAAATACAGAAAACTCGATGATGGCCATTAACGCGAATCGTCGCTCTACACTAATGCGTCCTATTCGCAAACAACTCATGCTCTACCTCTCTTTCTCTCCTCACTCTCTCTTGGTAATGATTGAGTATTTGTTTGAAATTCTCGCTCGAGAATGCTGGAGGAAGGCGACGCAGACCGCATGGGTAAGTGTGTGCCTGCTGCTGCAGAAATGGGCGCGGCTTGCTTGGCAAGTAATATCGAGCCGGCTTCTCTCTCTCTCTCTCTCTCTCTCTTTCTCACTCTCTACCGCCCCAAGTGCGAGAGCAGCCACGACCAGCTTAATGCAGCCTTTCTGCCCTGCACATACATGCGCTTCGGAGTCTACATTATGCTTCCTGCGTATACCTTTCGATTTACGTGAGTCTGTGTGTGTATATGCATATATGCGCCATAAACGATATCGGTTTACCCCTTTTGTGAAATTCAGTTACGCACCAAAGAAGTTTGTCTTTTTGTTCCATTAACATGTATGCGTAGGCGATACGCTTAGGGATCGATAACACGAGTCTGTACGTACTTTTTTCCTGACTTTATCGCAGTCCCCTGGCCTTGCCTTGGAGAAGGAAAACTTCAAGTAGGCTTGCCATCGTCTGAGCCATGCTGTATAGGGTAAGCAGCAACAGCAGCAGCAGCAGCCTTTGATGTCAAAAGAAGCTTACCAGCCCGATGGGGTAAGCGAACTTGATTCGGAGCTTTAGAACACTATAGAAATTTCTGCTGTTCATTCGTTTAATTTGCATTCAAATCAATTAATTAACATATTTTCGATGTATCCAGAGTTAAGAGAGATTTCGTCGTCTCAGCCAAGTCAAGTAGACTGGATCACCTAAATTTTTTTGCTGAACTAGCGGATCATTTGATGGTTATATACTGTAGTCCAAATTGGATTAAATTTTTCGCAACCTTTGCAGATTGCACCTTTTAGCATGTGTCTAAAAGATAAAAAAAATTTACTTATAAAATAGCCAGCTATTCCACATTATCCTCCAAAGTAATTAATTCGTTGAAAAAATTTCCCGTTTATAAAGGAAGGACGAAAGCTGCCTTACCCTGATCACCTATTGTTGTCGCCCCATTCATGGTGGGATTAGAAGCTGATCCTTCGATATGATATTCGTCTTTTAATATACTGTGGCTATAATGTACCATAGTCTTCACTACCCGCTAGTGTGTTTATTTTCAAATCCTTGCCGATGAAAAATTCAAGAACTTTTTACTATCGATAATTTATTAGATTTACCATTTGTAAAAATGAAGCACTGATTTATTTCCCTGCACTGGTTTTGATATGTCAACGTACATTTGAAAATCAAGCTTCGGAGATCTAATGATTGCAGTAAAAGTTTTTCTATCAAAACCGCTGACCTCGTATATCTCTGAAACTGCCGATTCCCTATCATTGGAACTTTTGATCAGGATGCTATAAACTACGTATACGACGTTTTCCAGACGATTGGACGTGAATCTCTCTTTCGTCGTGAACATAAAATCGTAAGTACAGTAAAGCTAATAAGCAAATTCATTTGAAACTGCATTAACCATTAGTTCGTCGTGTATTTTCAGAAAATTTCTCTTGCGTTCAGGTATACAAAGTATAGGCCGTCAGGTAGTGAGTCCGCAGTAATTTCACGGCAAAGGCACGTGAGAAAGTCATTAAATCCACGAAAGGTCAACGACGCTAGAACACCGCGGCACCCGGATCAATTCCTTCCAAGTATACGCACTATATCTATTCGTCGGGACGTTAAACGTCACGCAAGTGCCACATCACATATATGCAAAATGCGCTACACCAAATCGTATATATTAGCTTTTCAAAAAAAAGTGCCCAATTATTTGCTCTCAACCATTCAGATTCCCATCAAGATCCTTACCCGAGATATATAGAAAAATTGAAAATAATTACTCACATTTGAGTTCCATAAGCGCAGACAACTCAATTTTCCTTGGCAATCCAATTTTCCGTTCGTAAACCGTGCGTCCCCTATTTTCATACATACGATCGTAAATACATCGAAGGCAGGTCAACGGCACACGTGGAAAATCATATTACAATAGCAGGAGCCCGGCGCGCTTTCCGAAAATATTCGCAAACGCAAAAGAGCGAGAGAGAATCTCGCCGCATTTTATTTGTCTCATATATTGCGCGCGACGCTCGGCTAAGGTGGAGAGAAAAGGGACAAGCTCGGAATCATAAATGTGTTTACACATCAACTGCAGGATTCGAGAATCGTATATATATACGAGAGGGGGCGAAGAAGATGCCATTCGCAAAAGATGCAGAGAAAGAAATATCCACGCATGCGGAGGGTTATGAAGCCACTCGAACTCTAAGGCAGAAAGCCAATCTACACTTCTTTTTTCTCTCTCTCTTTCCTCCTTTCTTTCCTTTCGCTCTCGAGCAAAGAGGGACTACGGGGGGGAGTGTGGTAGGGGAATATCTGGCTCGCTTTTGAATAACCGCTTGTGCAGAGTCGCGGCGGCGGTTCTTCTCTTTTTCTCTCTATCCCTCGACCCGTTCCCCCCTTTCCTCGCGACACTTTTTTTCATTGTCGACAAATAAGGCATCTTTGCTTTTGCTTTTTGACTCTCTCGGTTCGGCTTTGTCTCCAGACACGAATTATGAATCGGTGTGTGTCTCCTCCCCGAGCTTTGTTGTCGCGAGATGAATCAACTGTTTGTGCATTCAATTTCGAGCGTATTACGCGCTTCTATCATCAACTCTCTAATCATCTAGCTTTCGTTTTTATAGACATCGCGAATGCCGCGGATTCTCGCTATATCACATTTAGTCAAAATATAGTAGTTGACGAAATCCTCTGCGTCTTCTTTTGAGTAAGTAGCTGCCATTTTGATATGAGATCGAATTCTCTTCAGTGATCGAGTGAGTCTTCTTTCTCGACGCATGGCGAAAAACAAATTTCGTTATCGATGCCGACAAAAAGTGCCTCTCGGCATGAATAAAAGAACGCGCCCAGACGAGGATAGAGAGAGAGAGAGAGAGAGAGAGAGAGAGAGAGAGAGAGAGATCCTGGATGATTTTCCAGGATTTTCTGCTGAGTTTCCTTGCATCGCAAGTTGTTTTATTATGCATAGATATATGTATATTATTCGTTCGTGAAATTTCCCAAAAATTTAGTCTGTCTAATGCTTAACTTTTCGTACGAATGTTTTTCACGACTCATCGCTTTGTGATTAGGCTGGATTTTTCCCTAATAGGTATATACGATATAAACTGTTGGCTTGCTTCGCTGAACAAACATTTGATAAATCGATTCGTAATTACTCCACAAGCTTAAATACAAATTGATCATTTTGTGTCTATTCATTTGTACTAAATTTATATGTTATTTACTACAATTATATCATAAATACTATATTTAGATTTATTTGTAAACCTTGTTTGCCTATAAAATAGTTCTAAAAAAATGCATTCATCATTATCAGAAATGTCTTATGCATGAAATGCACATTTTCTTGATCATTATTATAAAGTGAATGCTTAAATTGAATCATTGCTGGTCCATTTTAAGTTACATTATCCGCACGACTTTGCGTCCTTCGATTTTCTCCACATCATATATACTGTGCGACGTGTTAATACTCTGAAAGGGCGAGTAAACTGAACGATCACATTTCTCGAGCAGTTACCTACGTAATAAAATTAATCGATCAATGATACTTAGAAAAAAAGAGAATAGCATAAGTCCAACGTTTCGTCTGAAATAAAAATTCGATATTACGTTAAAATCTAAGTAATACCCATATGAAGCAGTTGGAAATTTACAATAAGATTAGAGATGCGCGATCGCCCGGCTCTTATCCTTCTTTTTATCATTCGCTCGTATCACGTACATTCGCGGCGCGAGCAACTCTTTCCACCGGTTGTTGTTTTGCCAAGTGTGGGCGGGGTTCATATCGATTTTGCTCTTGGTCTCTCTCTTTCTCTCTCTCTTTCGTTCTCTCTCTCGTTCTCTCTCTCTTTCTCTCTCTCGTTTTCTCTCTCTCTCTCTCTCTCTCTCTCTCTCTCTCTCTCTCTCGTCGACGAAAAGGAGAAGGAGAGTACATCGAACCAGGTCGTTAAGGAGGCCGATAAGATTTGCGACCCTGCTCTAGACTTTATTAAGCATTGGTCGATGCTCCCTCTCTCTCTCTCCTAGTCTCATCTTTTAACCCCGAGAAGAAAAAGCGCTATATTTATAGCACGGGGAAGGGGTAGTTGACTTTTCGATTTTTGTCCCAGTTTGATTGCTCGCTATAGCTCTTTCGCAAACTGCCTTTTTTGGCGTATAATATACAAAGTCGTTGTTGGAATTGCTGTTTGATCTAGTCGGCGGATAAAAGTTTGTTCTGAATAATGGTGTTATTGATAAGGGAGAGTTGTAACGTAGTTCAGTGACGCACTCGCAGGGAATAATAACATGCATTTCCATGCGAATGCGTAGTTATGCAGACAAGTTACAGCTAGAGCTTTTAACAAGCTGCGCAAACAAATTTTTATTGCAAAAAGTTTTAAATCATCCGATGAGAATAAAAGAATTTTGAATTCGATCTTTGATGTAGCGTTTACAATAATCACTACGTTTAATCACACCAAAGATGGTCCAATGGAATATTTCGTTATCATCGAGTAAAGATCTTCGCTAGATTACCTCCCGCGACATCGTTTCATCCCACTCTACCATCAGCGGAAAATGTGCAGGCCTAATCCATTTATATTCAGCCACATCAGCACAGACTCCGACCTTTTATGGGAAAAGCTGGTCAAGACACAGACACACCCACACACACGCTAAAGTTCTAATGAAATCAGGCTATAGAACTTTGCGCGGTATAAAACTTCCACGGCGCACGTGAAAATTCAAAATGTACTTTGTCCGCTGCTGCTGCTGCTGTTCGTGGCCTCTCCAAAGTTATTCTAGGAGCTTAGAGGCATTTAGAGAAGCTCATTTCTTAATCTGGCTCGAGCGGAAAAGAGGAGAGTCGCGAAAGCCTCGGTGCTTTCAAAGGCCAAAAAGGACAATCTGTTTCTCTCTCTCTCTCTCTCTCTTTCTCAGTTTAGGTTTTGTGCTCCTATGTGACCCTTAGCTATTATACTAAAACGAATGAAAATATCATACGAAAGGAAATTCTGGAGATTTCGAAGACATTTCACTCTTTTGGATTGTGCGACTTTATGGCCGTGGCTCGATTTATTTCATCTCTCGGTGCGAGAGCTGCTATCGTATGCATGGCTATCTCAAATGCTATGTGTGCTTTCTAGTCCCCCCACCCCCTGAGGATAAACAATGGGATTGCAGCCTTTTTTATTTATGGCGACTGATTACCTCTCGGACAGCTCGAACTCGGATTTCATGGAAGATTTAAGTTTCCCAGCGAACGCACTCGGCCTTTAACGTTAAAATATTTAGTCTTTTCAAAAGAGGCTGGAAGAAAATGACTTTTCTGTTTGAGAAACTGTACACAAATGTTTCCCTTCTGTCAATTTGTACTGCTCTCCTTTTTTTGGCGTTAAAAATTTAATGACAGCCAAATTAAAAAAATTTTCTACACTCGCGACATAGTAATTCATTTTGAGAGAAAAGAGCCAGATCTGCATGATTCATTACAATCAACATTTTGTGTTTGCTGCTGTATTATGCAGTTCTACTAATTGTATAACAATAATGAAAACACCAAATTCCTTATGGAACAACCTTTTTATTCCTTATCGCACGACATTCGAAACGAATTGACTTTAGCGAGGAATGAATTCGACAATTCGACCGCACAGTTTATCCTTATCAAGGGTGACGATTTGTCACTTGCGCAGCGCGTGTTTATAATGGATCCCACGCGAGAAATTCGCCTCCAGGCACTAAACTCTGCTCTTGCCACGCGGTTATTTCCGTCGTCGTCGCGTTATATTTGCGTAGGTACACTTGAGTCACGTCCCCAGTACCAAGCAGCAAAAACAGAGAGGCAAGGAGCCTTAGACTGAAGCGGCCAATTTGGTTTACGAGTTATCTGACCCTCGGCGTGCACACGCTAAATTTACTTCGTGCCTAAAACACTGCCGTAGATGAAAAGGATAAGCCTATCGTCGTTGCTCATAACGAGGTTATATACCTCTACAAATTTCCTCTCTTGCACCGGTGGCGATTTGAGCGCGTCAACATACCACCACCGCCACCGCGGAAGAGACGGATATTTTCCTTTAATCAACGTCAATTTCTTTTTTGAAAGAGCTGCGCGCATGTTGATGCTCGACAATGTTTCTCTTTTAGTCCGCGGAACATCGGTTCACGTCCGAAGCTTGGAGGTTTTCGGCGTGTAAGACAAATGTTATCCGATTAATGATCCAGAGCGAGGATTCGCGTCGCGCCGTCGTCTGGTAGGTGTGACAATCTTTTTTTTTTTCGAATAAGCCTCTTACGAGAGATTAGTTGTCGAGAGAGTTGGAAATTGCGCGTTACTCGCTATTATATATATAGTTCGACAATCCTTGGAATCATCGAGATACTTGTATAATCGTTTTGCTAAAAATGATTCGAGAGAACAGTTTCAATATTCTTAATTGTAGGGGGAAAAGGATGGCACACAAGGTTAGCGAATTATCTTGAAAATGTGTCGGTTCGCTTGGCGCAGAGAGATGCGGAATTGCTTTTACTCGATTGCCCGGGGGATATTTAACGAATATTCGAGTGGCTGTATGTCTGCCGTGGAAGTTTGTGTAGACAGAGAGAGGGAGTGAGACGAATGTTCAAGTATCGCGTAAAGCAAGCGAGACAAGGTCCAATACTGTATACTTATACGTACGTGTGTGT
>UELV01180879.1:0-11633 GCA_900490015.1 Megastigmus stigmatizans
AGTGCACGATGAGCAGCGTGCAGGACGCCCAAAAAGCGCCATCACCGACGATGCGATTGCAGCGGTGGGAAATTTTCGACCACCCACCTTACTCTCCAGACCTCGCACCAAGTGACTATTTCCTTTTCCCAAAGTTAAAAGAAAGTTTGGGTGGTCAGCACTTCGCTTCAAATGACGAAATCGAAAAAGTCGTTAAATCGTGGATCCAAAAATAGGGCACGCCATTTTTTAAGGAAGGTTTGTTTAAGCTTGCAAACAGATACAAAAAATATATTGAAGTCCAAGGCGACTATGTAGAAAAATAGTTTAAGAGTAAAAGAATAAGGTCAAATTATTTTTATAGCCTAAAACTAGTGTTTTATTTTTTTCCCAACACAGGTAAACTTACTTTTTGAATACCCCTCGTACATTTAATTAATACTTAGTTAATCCTCCATTATTCTTTATAACTTCAAAAATACAATTTTTCATACTTTTAATTAAATTTTTTAGAATTTGTGTGTCTATGTTTTGCCAAGCCTGTAAAATTGCATTTTAAGTTGAACAACGGCTTCGTACAGGTTTTCATCATAAACACTACGAACGAGAATAACAGCCCATAAATTTTTGATAGGTATGAAATCCGGTGAGCAGACCAGCCATGATAAAACAATAATATCTTTATTATTATTTAGCTATTATTTTGTTGCACGGCTAGCATGTATCGATGCAACATCTTGTGCAAAAATACAAAAAAGTTGTCTTCTAAAACGTCAATGTACCCTTGTGAATTCATTCGACACGACGGAAATGTTAAATGCAAACTTTCTTTTTCACAAAATGTTCCCACACCATCAAACTACCACCATCGAAATTTCGTCGAAAAAAATATTGAGGTTCTTTTCTAAGATCTCTCCAATACATATGAGATCCATCAGGGCTATCTAAATTGAACTTTTTTTATCAGAAAAAATAACCTTTAAGAATTTTCAAATAGTTTTTACTATGACGCTTTGCATTATTATAGTTATTTTGCATAAAATCAGCCATGGTCTTATAACTATGAGACGTGCTGTAGCTATACACTAAATTATTGTTAAATTACTTTTAGGTATGCACATTTAACTTGTAGTTTATAATAATTATTGAACAAGGAAAAATATGCGACACTGTTACGATGCAGAGAGACTCTGCAGTAATTTAGCTTTATGACTAAATATGATTA
This sequence comes from Megastigmus stigmatizans, assembly GCA_900490015.1. Classification (NCBI taxonomy): domain Eukaryota; kingdom Metazoa; phylum Arthropoda; class Insecta; order Hymenoptera; family Megastigmidae; genus Megastigmus; species Megastigmus stigmatizans. Next base: position 1,205 of record UELV01180879.1, read on the forward strand.
TAATTCATTAATGAAATGAAGTGTTTGGTTCGCTGGGTTCGCTGTACCGGCGAAAGGAATGGTAATGTAATTAGAATGACGAGGCGTTCTTGTGTACTTTTCGTATCCCCGCAAGAACATTTGACGCAGCAGTTTGTTTTCCGGAAAATTGCAAATGTGATAATTGGATGTGTTTGAGTACACTTTTGGCATTGCCGTTAGTTCTTATTTCACTTCATTTCAAATATTTTAATTTGTAACAATAATATTTATTTAACAAACATATTCAAATTGCATATAAACGATTCAAAGCTATTTTAGATCGAAGAGGGTTCAAAGTCACGGCTCTGGAAAACCATCATGTCTCGCGAGAAAGTCGAAAACGACAGAATGTCAGATATAACCCGTCGCTCTTCCATACACTCGAGAGCCTCTCGCTGAATCCACGAGATTTTAATACTCCGTCGCGGTGGAGTCTGCGCTGCATTAATTATCAGCTGCACTAGAGAGAGGGAAAGGGGTGAAGCGAGTTCGTATAATAAGGGAAGCTTCTCCTGTCACCTCTTAATGCGATTTACGCATGAAATCGAGCCGCGGGCCGCGGCGTCGTCCCTTGAAATCTCGATTGGCTGTCGTTCGCGTACCGCGTTTTCAAATATTTAAGGGCTGGAGTGGCGGCGGGGTGCACAGAGGAGAAATTTCGTGTTTGCCAGCCGTTGCTAAGTGAGTTTTATGCGAGGATGAGGCGGTGTGCTACGGGGCTTTTGTCGGGGAGATGCTGTTGCTATGGGCGATATATTATGTGAAGCGCACAGGTGAAATCCGAGATTTAACAATTTTTCAAAAACAAAAAGAATTTTAACAATTAGTTGCTATGATAAATTTTAATACTTTTTTTGAGCTTAGATATGGGAGGTTGAAAATTAATGCATTACTTCCCATGTGGACATTTTTCCGTCGAATGGTTTTTTAATTAGAATACCAAGGAGATGTAACATAAATATTATACAGAAATAGGTCCTTTTTTGAAAGAAAGCTGATGAGATACAAATCAAAATTTCAAAATGAAAATTAAATATGGCGGCTCAAGGCCATGGAATATTATTCCATCGATAGTCTTTCAACGTTAATTCCACGACTATGAGCCGTCATATTTACTTTCCGGTTTGCAATTTTATCTCATCGATTTTTTTCCATAAGAAAACATGTAATATACAGGGTGTCCCATTTTAAATTACACACCTGAATATCTTGTCAGGGGAGCCACTAATTGAAAAATAACAATGTACAAAAGTTGTTGGGTTTGGAGGGAGGCATCGAATGGTAACCTTCAATTTGACCTTGACCATGACCTTCAAGGTCATTTGAAGGTCAAACTCAATTTTTTAAACAGAAACCCCTATTTTTGACGCCGGATTCGAAAGGTCATTTCGACGGTTAAATTTAAGGCCACCCCTATACCCCTCTCCAAACCCAACAACTTATGTATATTGTTTTTTTTGATGAGCTATTCAGGTGCGTAATTTAAAATGGCATACCCATATTTCGCACATTATTATAAAGATAATTCTGAAACTTGGTTCTATAATAAAAAAACTAACACGTAAACTAATCGTCACAATGAATCGACTCAAATCCGATCATTATAGCTTATATGATATCCAATGCTCTTTCTGTACCAAATGTACTACAGGTACCTGTATTCTGTGCATGCTCACTTGTTTTATCGTTTCTAAAAAGTTGTAACTTAAATGTATAATATACTATGTATTTTCAACAATTGTATAGCCAATAAATATGTGTAATGATTGGAATGCTTAAATAAAAAAAGTTTAATATTGGGCACCCTGTATATTATAATATTAATGTTCTGTTCTTGGTTCATCGATTAAAAAAATAATCGACTCAAAAATATTTATGCGGAAAGTAACGCGTTATTGATGTTTAATTGATATTACACTAATTGACTTCTTTTAGATACTGTATATAATGTCATTTGAGATATTTTATGATTGAGAAAATTTATGTGCTACGTGACATAACGATCAGAATGTGATTTCTTTAAACATTCGACTTTTTTTATGAAATGCGCGAAAATATATTGCTCAGTTTACTACAAATCTATGAGAAAATATAACATAAAATGTTGAAGGCCAGTGTTATGCAAAACTTTGGTGTATGATTCTTTGGCGTTTGGCACATGTGCTTCTTCTCTCTGGAGAATTTTCGTTTCCTGTTTTTCCTGAGTTTTAAAAACGATCAAACCCATAAACATAGACAATAACTTTCAGTTTGAGGCTTACATATAGATGCGAATCCAAGCAATTTCAAGGAAAACATTTTGCATAATATTTATCATTTTTTATGATTTGAAGAAATATTTTTAATATAACTATGTTTTTGGATTGCGTTTAAAATTAAATGTATGAATTAGTGCACACGTTTTACCTGAAAATTAGAGACTAGACGATATTCTACTTTATTAAAAGTACGCAATTTAAAAGAAATGCAGAGAAACATAACAGGAAGGGATTTTACAAAAGTCGTTCAGAGTGAATTTTATTAAAAGTTTTGTTATGAAATACTAAAAACACTGCAGGTTGAATAGCATGCAAAGGGTGCACATTTTCACGTTATGCGACGTGGCTCTGTTGAAAGTAAATTTTATTAAAAATTTTGCAAACCTAAGAAATATTCAAAACACTGCAGTATGGAAATAAAGTTGATGCAGTTCAACATTTTTTATTATATTTTCTTTTGTAAGTACAGCAAATTATAAAGTCATTTTCTTACAGTTATTTTATAAGTTGTCTCTATCGAAGCATGAGTTATATAAAAATTGTAAATACCTTAAAAAATAATAGTGCTGCAAAAACGAATAGAGCTTTTTGTACTTTTTATTTCAAATACATTTATCACTAGAATCATTAGTAATACCTAATAAATGTTTGGTATGGTCGTTAATATATACATACATATTGCGGAAAAACATCTATAAACATAAAATAAAAGTATATTTAATTCCATAAAAATGACTCGCTTTATACTACAGTATACCCGGTAAAAAATTTTCCACTTTCGCAACTAACCAAAACAAAATTTTAACTCCCGAATCGTAAGAAATAAAAGACTGGCCCCGCGCGCGACGCCTCGTCGAAGCGTTCGCCGCCGCGCCTCATAGTAAAAAGAACTTCATAAAAACAGTCGCGCGAAATCATTTTCCGTTCAATTTCTCGCGTACCCGAAAAATTTTCTCTCGCTTTTCGCTCCCTATATTACATCTCGAGCGTCGCCGACGCCGACGCCTCGCATGCAGCAGTCACGTTTGCGCTATTTTGCCCAGTAGTAGCAGCCACACTAGAGTCAGACGCCGCGCATCCAACTCGTCGGGCCTCGGAAACTTCCTTCCGCCTTATTTTCTTTACTGCTCGGCGACGACGCATCGACTATTTTAGACGCGTACGGGACATCCGTTACGCCGCTTCCGCAGGATATATCCGCGGAGGCTTATACTGAATGCCTCTAATCGAGATTCTTGTTTAATTTTACGTGACCTGCGGGGAGTCGTAAATAATTATGTCGCTTGAAAACTGAGTGAAATACAGCCGTATAGGGGGGAATGCATCAAGAATAGGATCAATGGATTTTCTGAGATTTATATTACTTTTCATGTTTGTTTTCTCTCTTACGATTTTATTCATTTTTCGGGAGATTTGGCTGGGGGGAGGGAGTTTTATAACATTTTATTTACGAGTTAAGTTTGGGGCTTCGTAATGGTAACAAGGGCGTATGGATGATTTGCATATGCTCAAAGTACAGGAAGTATTTTAGGATCTTGCATGGAATATAAATGTATAATTTTTTGTTGAATTGGAAGTGTTTTTTTCTGGTTTAGGGATTTTGAAAAGGATAATGTTAATTTTTTTGCTTTGCAATCATTTGCTGAATAACTTAATATAAGGAAATTAAAATTTTGAACGTTTCATGAGTTACTATTATTTGGTATACCTATTATTAATTTTTAGACTTATAATAGCTTATATTTGTAAATGTGCAAATATCAATAATGTGACGTACACACTTTATGTGTGTATTCACGGGTTCTTTGGACTCGAAATTTAGCGTTATTTATGCCTACCCAAAGGCTTGTCTTTCATTCCGACAATAGCAACACGCATTGGTCGCTAGGTCTAAATGTCAGACAAGTGTGTGTGAAACCCCGCGCGGAGCCGAATATAGTAATACGTATTGACTACTATATTAGCTCTCAGCGCTTTGTTATTGTTTACCTGGCTCAGGTAACAATATTTACTTTCTTCCTCTTCGTAAATAACATGCACTCATTGGCATACTAATTAAAGAAGTTGAAAATATTGTTAGTAATTTTAGTACTCTCCTGTACCAATCTGTACTCCCTGGGAGCGCGCAATGACTCAATCGAGTACTCCAGATGACAAGGATTCCTTACGCGATAGATCGACTGCCGCGCAATCGGTCGACTTCTCCGATTCGCATGTTACTGAGCAGAGGAGAGACGATGACAGAAAAGAGAGAAATATATATGATATTAAGTGGATATATTTTGGTATCGCCTCTACATCATCTCTGAGCTAATGCTGGTTTTTCCTTATTCTTCGGCTGCTTTTATAGCTTAATGCCGGCTTATGTTGGATTTCCCTTTTTGCTCCGTGGAAATTAGTCCTCTTTCCTTGGAATTAGGTTCTGCTTTCGTGGTATTTAATATCCTTTTCTTGGTATCTTATATCATATTTGGTTATTCTACTTTTATCTTACGATTTAATTTACATTTATATTATATATTAAATAGCGGACATCACAGTAATAATGAATAAACGTAAGTTGATTTTTAACAAAAGTGAAATTACCTTTTCGCAGATAAGTCAAAGTCCTTAAAAAGATTTAATAGAAAATCTATTGAAAGCAAGTTACGAGTAAGTAGAATAAGTTTGGTTTGGCAAGGCACATCTTGGAGTTAAATTATTTTGATTAAAAGTTTGATGAGCATGAAAGTAAGAAGAAATTCAGAAAGTTATCCGTTAATTTTTTTAATTTCGAGTTGTTAAAGTAGTTTGTGGGTAGAATTGGCAATTAAACTTATTTGGTTAATTTAATTTATCCTGATAAAAGTAAGTAAAGTAGGTAAAGTATGTTAGAAAGTATTAGGTAAATTTGTTATAATATTCTTAAAGAAATACCAACATCTAATGAGGTATAATATTTTAAACATAAGGCGACACGGAGAAACCTGATCAAAAATAAAAAGAAAATGAATAGAAGACTTAAGAAATTTAAGGAGGTTCTATCGGTTTCAGAATTAACAATCAGTTTGTGATTAAACTTTGCACATTGGTAGAAGGATTTACCAAAAATACGCAGTTAGAGTTTTAAGTCTAATCATGGACTGGTTTGAAAAATTTCACTAGCACATATTTGTAACTTTAGACATTTAGACACTCTTAATTTAAAAATTCTCATATTAATAAAATACTTTCGATAGAGCAATTCTTCATTATAAATAAATATTTCATGTAATATTTGTAAGCAATTTTTCGGAAAATTGCACAAAGTCAACTAAAAAGAGGAATTGAAGCTTACAAGATAAAGTTTATAGCGAAATAGACTAGATGAATGAATGCATGGACGCATATTTTTCTATTTTTCATAATCTAGCAAGAATGTTTCGAACTTAAAATATCGAGTTTTTGAAAATAAAATTTTAAACGCATTTCAAAAATTGAACTACAACTTTTTTAAATTGGCCTCTCGATTAATCAAAAATTCGCCGGAAAAATCGGTTAACTTGATAACATACTTAAAAAATGCTTAAAATCATTTTTGTCACGATAGAAATTTCTATTATGCTAAGGTATGACTTTTGGAGCTTGACACTTTTTACGATGACGAAAGTATATGATATTTACGTATAGCGGTCGTACTTAACAAACTGAAATATGAAGAATTTGGTTCAAACTCATAAGTGAGGGTATATCGGAATAAATGAAATACATTATTCATATATTCGTTCGCGCTATTGAAAAAATGCGACCGAGAGAGCATTAATAATGCGAGGTTGAAAATGTCAAGTACATAAAATTTTTTATGCCAACTTTTTCAATTGGACGCGTCAAATATTTGACAAGCTCGAATTGAAAAGTATTTACGAAATACGCCGATATATATGCTTCATAATCCATTTTATATTCCGGTTAATAGTGTATTTCGTTTTCTGTAATAAACTTCGTCTAGCACAAGACCAGAGAATTATGTCAAAATGAGTATAGCGCTAAACGCACGCACCGTATAATCGGATGTTAGTACTTCACAAAAGTGTGCAAGTGTTGATTCCAAATACGCTCCACATACAACTTGACACAATATCGTGTGTACGCAAAGTCAAAGTAAACCAATCCGCATTACAAACCAATTGATTATTCGCAGCATAATTAGTTCGCACAAAAAAAGAAAAACCGAGGAAATCGCGAAATCCGAGGATGTACGCATGCACTCGTTCGGCGCGCAGCAAATTTGCCAATATATCATTCGGTCTGTTAAAGTTATCGAAATCCCAAATACGAGTTCAGCACGGATAAAAAAAAGTACCGGGTGAGTGTGTAATGCGCTAAATATAGACATGCGCATCTATACACGAGGTTGCGAGCAAAAAAAATCGAATTTCCACGCACGCGGTGCGGCCTCGTTAATCGAAAATCCGTCGATCCTAATTAACGCGAGCCTCCAATGTACTGGTGTTATATCCCCCCCCCGAATGTATATATACTGCATATACTCTGGCGCTCGCCATCCTTCGGAAAATGAAGCTGAGCTGCCACAGCGTCATTGTCAATTTTCGCCGGGCTCTCGCGTGCAGGCGTGCAGCCCAGCTAACGCAATCGGCCGTTACACACGCGCTATGCTTCGTTATATGGGTGATTGGAGTTTCGTTTCTACTGCTGCGAAATCCCTCGCTCTGATCCCCCGACACTCGAAAATTTCTTGAGAATTTTATGAGAGTTTGAGAAAGTTGCATGGATTACTGCACAAAAAGAGATTGTTTGGGCATTTGTATTGGCAAATGAAAATTGATATTAAAATCGAATTTGACAATGAAAAACTGACAAAAATTAATGAAATTGGTGACGTTCTCCACGAATCAAGGATGGCAAAGAAGTTGTAACATCGTGTGCTCCTTTAGGTGAAATTTTCAACTTTTACATATTGATCACATGGTAAATGAACTACCACGCTCATTTTGAGTGAGATCTCTGATCAATATCGATGAAACTTACTCATGGTAAAACAGGACACCCTAAGCATTTTTCCTTCTTTTATATTTTCAGTTCTCACTTTAGTTTCCCAAAATCTTAAGTAAAACAAAACCCAATAAACAAGAGGCCCCTTTTTAAAGCATATAAAAAACAGACGCCTAGTCGCGTATCAGGATGAAGTGGCGAGATGCGACGCACATACGCAAGCGATAACCAAGAAGGGCTTTTCGATACATACAAAAAACAGATGTCACGATCACCCAAGACGCACTCGGCGCATACAAGATATTCATATACAGAAATAGGAGATAGATAAGTAAGTTATGTATACAAAATCAACGCGGTGTTTTGACCAATCTTAACAGAACCTAAGAAGGGGGATTAGTTCTTATTTTTAGTGGGATTAAAACTAATTGAGCGTCCTAAAAACATTAATCAGAACATTTAGCGATAGTTAAGAATTCAAGCTGATAACAAAGTTTTGACATTTTTGATACACAAAAATCAAGCTCGAATGATCTCGACTATACGATATTTTTCTTGAAGAGCTTAAAAATATTTTACTCTTAAAACGTATAACAGTATAATGATTTTGACTGTATGCTTTCCTCTAGAGGCTGAATCATTACAAAAGGAACATAAATTTTCAGTAGTCGTTCAATCCATTTCCTTACAATTAATCATAAAAGAATACTATTGACACAATAATGTCACGGTATCTTCAACATTTTACAAAAGCAAATAGCCCCATATATGATCTAATTAGAAATCACATCTTTGGATATAAGTGCAACTCAAATCGCAACTCAACTAACAGTATAATTCCATAAAATTTCGCGTACGAGTTATAAGCACTACCAGTATGATCTGCTGAGTCGCGAAAAGGATATAAGCGCGATGGAAGGTCCCTCGGGTCTAATTTGGCCGGTACGCTCGCACGTGTGCGCCGGGCCGCGTAATTAATAACCCATCACGGGATAGATCGATCGATTGCCAGGGGTAGATACACGCATGGAGACTGTAATCAACTCTCCGTATACGATAGCTCAGAATCCTCGGCTGTATATATGTATCCGAGAGGTTCGTACTGCGATGTCGCGTTTCCGTGCGCTCTTTGTGAGCCCTTTCCTATTTGGATTAGTCGTCTCTGCCGATGGAAGTTAGCGCGGCTCGTATATATGATATGCTGTTTGGTGGCAGGAATGGGATGAAATCGTTATCAAAACCTTTTGTCTCTTCTGTGGTTGTAGAGTTTATACAGTGTAATTGTAGCAAATAATCAATTAAATGATCAAAATTAATGCGTTAAAAAAAAAAATTGATTTTATGCAGACTATATTAGCGATGATTTGGCACAATTATTCAGTTTAAATTCCTCGACTCATTAATGCTCTTTATTTGAAAGTGTCTATCATTTGAAAACGGTTTCCATAATTTATAACAAGATCCATAATTGATAACTTCTCTTATTAGATTGAATATATACTATATACATACAACTTACATCATTTATATAAGTTGAAAAGATAAATCTTTATATTATTGATTTTCTAGAAAATAGAGGCATTATTAATTCAATATTAAAACAATAGTTCTTTTGAATAATTTTTTATATAATTAAGTTCTATAAGCAAGCTCTCATCCAAGACTTGATTTTCTTTTAAATTGTTCGCTCCACATAATCCGCAGTCCGTGCCCATTTCGCCATAGTGAAGAGAATAATGCGTTCTATTGATCAGATAATAAAATTAAAATGTCATTTTTTTCTCTTTCGTTTGATTAGAATTTGCAGTTTAAAGAAAAAAATTAATAATTGGAAAATAAATTTAAAAAAATTACATCTGCATATACAATACCGTTTTTAATAGAAGCTGCGTACGGAGATTAAGAATTTTCACTGAAAAAGCTTATTAAAGTAGTTAATTAATTATTCATAGCGGTATGAAAAAATAATGGATTTAAATTAATCTTTCTATAGTTGATGCATGCATTCATTATCGGAACAATACCATAAAAATATTGGATGGAAATTGAATATTTTATTAGACGTATTTCCATTCATTTTTCATTTTATAGAATATTAAATTCAATACACTGAGAAAAATGGATACTGCGCGCAAGAGGAATAATCTGCTTCTGAGATATTCACTTACGGCAAGATAAAATTTACTTGAAGCTAGTAACCGGGTTCTCCTTTCTAAATTATGGTTTTCTTGTTTCGAGCAGAAAAAACTCTTCCTTCTAAACCAACATACGGCCGGCAAAAAGATTACGTACTTACTGTGTGTATATGTATATAATTTTGAATAGAATTTTCAAGTGTAGAGAAAATGTAAAGAATGAAAGTAAATTCTTAATTAGTTTGACGCATCAAATTATTTCTGTAAGAATCCAAAGGCGCATATATACAAACTTTCTGCAAAAAATTATTATTTCATAAAAATTTTTCCTTCATAGTTCGGCCAATATTGGATAAAATCGCGCGCAAAAGTTCTAAGTATTGCTGAGGTACGGAAAATAGCCTTATTTGAGGTATTGCTTGATGTATTTGAAGTCGTGCTCCGTCTGGCTAGAGAGCTCTTGCTGAGATCATGCAAAGATAACTGAAATCTTACAAAGATATGGCCGAGATATTGCACACCAAAATTATTCATAAATTCAATTATTAAGTATTAAAATATTATAATACTATAATAATATTATAAATGATAATAAAATAATAATATATGTAATAATACATAATAATAATTATTCATATATAATTACAATTATAAACTGACAAAGATTTTTCTATTGGTCTTACAGTCAATATTAATGGGCAATCAGATTGCCCTTGTTTATAATCACCCCCGCATCGCTGAGGTAGAAAGTGGTATGAGTAGTTTTAGCATGGAGTTTAAAAAAGAATGTAGGAGTTCTTTAGTTAAAGTTATTAATGATTTTAAGAGAGACAATAGATTTGATAATTTTTTGAATAGTAATTTGATGCAAGAATTAAGAATAGCGAAGAAATTCTTGAGAGAGAATCCGAATATGATCTTCCAAAAAGCAGATAAAGGTAATGTAACTGTAGTTTCAGAAAAATGTGATTATATTAATAAAATTCAAAGTATTTTAGATAATGATACCACTTATGTGAAAATTAGGAATCCACATATTAATAG
>UELV01180881.1:0-33378 GCA_900490015.1 Megastigmus stigmatizans
CACACACACACACACACACACACACACACACACACACACACACACACACACACACACACACACACACACACACACACACACACACACACACACACACACACACACACACACACACACACACACACACACACACACACACAGATACGCGTCACGCTTCATACACGGTAAACTTTTAAAATAGCTTTTGTAGAGTGCGTTCAAGGATGTGGAGAGTTTAATGGAGCTTCTTACTAATCGTCGTAGGTCGAACAAGCATCGTATATAAGTGTCATCGAGTACGAATCTTATTATACACACACAGAGTCGGTCTGACTAGGTGCTTTTTTGCACAGCTGCACACACAAGCACACAAGCACACAAGCACTCATGTTGTAGTAGAATTAGCTTTTATAAATTGTTGTCACAGTCAATCAGCTGCAACGGCATCGCTCTTATTATTACTATCTATTATTACATAATAAAAAGGAAGAACAATGACGATTTATATCTCCAGCGTGTACTTGCATGTGTATTTACCAGCCCTTTTAATGCTCGTTTGTCAATCTTCATCCACGCATCTCTATATATACTCCATACATCCACACACATCTATATATGTATATATATATATATATATATCTATGCATATGTATATAACGATTGATGATTGTATTGCGCGCGGGGAACGCGTCAACAGACAACTCGACGACAAGCCTGGCATCGGTGACGCAGAAGGAGCTCCAGCTCGGCGAGCGCGTCATAGTGTCGTCGGGTCAGGGCAGCAAGACAGGAGTGCTGAGGTACATGGGCAGCGCGGATTTCGCATCGGGCGAATGGTGCGGCGTAGAGCTGGACGAGCCGGTCGGCAAGAACGACGGCGCAGTGGGCGATAAGAGGTGCTCGCCACGTTTACTACCCACTTGGCTTTTGCGTGTTGGCTTATTTGCTTACGATGATGATGTGCTGGAGCGCGTGAACGAGCATTTATGCATCGGCGTTTTGAAGGACCGACTGTCCGAGAATCCCGATCTCTCTTGGACTTTTACGTGCACCTGTACTATCGCGAGAATTTGCCGAGGAACTTTGTGAGGGAGCTGCAGCAGCTCGGATTGAGCTTGGAGGGGCCGCACAGAGAATGGATTCCACCAGAAAAACTAGTGCCAAATCCCAGTAGAATGCGGAATTACAATACCAGTATATGATTTTTTAGTGACTGGTATCGAGAAAACTGATACTTGAGTTAGTATACGCTTTTTTATACCTATCACGGTTTTTTTCGGTACCCAACGGCGTTTGTAGCACAATTTCAGCTTTTCGGGATCTGACGTTCTGACTCAACATCCTCAATTGAGGTAGAAATATTTACTCGCAGGTTTTCTCTGATTTTTTTTCTGATTATAACTATTCAATTTTTACATTTCAAAATTATTGTTATTGCAAAATTAATAAACAGTTTCTGTGTCTTCCACCAATTAAAATGTTTTTTTGCCAAAAAATTTACTCAGGGGTTTTCGATGGCTGCGATTTCGAATATGCTAATACATTTTTTATTTTACATTGTGAAGTTATTGTTATTGCAAAATTAATAAACAAATTCTGTGCCTCAAGCCATTTGAATTGATTTCTTGCCGAAAAATTTACTCGTGGGTTTTCAATAACAATAATATCGCAATGTAACATTTGATTATTCGCAAGCAGAGCCATCCAAAACTCACGAGTTAATTTTTCGGCAAGAAAACTGTTTAAACGTTTGTTTATGTTGTTTGTTTATTAATTTTGTATTTGTATTATTATTTATTTCGTTTTGCATTGACAAGTATTCTAGAAAGTTAAATTGCAAATGTGTAACAAATTTGAAATCAGTATATAACAACACATTGGAAAACACGTGACATTAGAAAAACGCATATTGGCATAAGTATGTGAATCAGAACACCTAACCAAAAATAAAGATGCTAAGGCTAGCGGCTGAAATTGTGCTACTTCTGTTTGGTACCGATGAGACCCATGACAGGTATCAAAAATCAGCGTATTATCTTGAGTAGCCATAATTCTGATACTGCCGTCGATTTACCTGATAACCTCTTATGATTTTTTTTATGCCAGATCACTGAAATTTAAGGTACTATGTTGAGTATCAGTTTTTCTAGTGGAATCCTTTGTGGAATTGGGAATGGCATTTCGTACGTCTGTGTTGATTCTTGAATTGTATTAGGGAAGAGTGCACTTGTGCTTAGTGTTTTTTTCTCCTTGAATAAATAACGGAAATTTTACAATGTGTTGATAGTTGAAAAATAGGAAGTTGTCGTCGCGTTATTATTACGTTGTTGTAGTATATAGGCAATGACATCATACAATGTAAATTCACGTACAAGTGAATTCTAATATTCAGTCTGTTGTCTTGACTGAATTTTCTACACCACTGAAAGGAACTGTTTGCATTCTTACCTATATAATTTATGTTCAAGTTCGAACTTATTCGTTCGTGTTCGTCATCTCCATAGACAACTATATATGTTAAGCTCAATGATGTAGAGTATAATCATGAAATATGTGCTCATCCACACTGATGATATTGCTATGTGTACAATTTTTGCGATAGCTCATAGGCCACGTTAAAGTTCAAGAGAGATTTAAAAAATGTAATTTCTTCAGCATATAAGTGCCATAACTTGGTTGTATCGTTAGATGAAGTAAATAATCATTGATTGTAAATTTGTGAAAGTCCGTAGGAAAATATTGAACAATAAAACCATAAAGTTAACTACAATGATTGCTGTTTCTATTTTCAAAATTTTAGTCTTAAAGAGCTTCTTCGGAGTTCACATAAAAATCAATGTGTTTTGCACTGTAGAAAATAAAATCAAGTTATGGTAGCTTATGAAAGAATTACTATCAGGCTAGTACTGAAAACCGTACTGGAATGATATATGGTCAGTTTGATTTTCTGATTCGAATATACCTGATATGTGGGAATTGTCATTTTCCATCAAATGTCAATTATCTTTATTAGTAAATTTATTGAAAACTAGATAAGAAAACCGTTCATAAACAATAACCATGCATTAATTGTACTTAATTGACTAAACAGCATTTAATGTATCGAACCTTTGACTGTGTAGTCTACCAGTACCGGTACAGTATTGGCCTACTTTTTACAAAAAAAAAAAATAAGTAATCGTGTACTAACAATTTCTATCAGGGAGCTCTCAATGATATTCCGCTGAATCATCAATATCTACATTTAAATCATCACTAACAAAAAAAAATCGCACATACCCAAGCTCTCAAATTCCTGGAATGCAGCTATGCAAAAAAAAATTCAAGGAATTTCGGTGCTCCATCCCTATACATATATAACAATGACTAATCGTCAGCTTAACAAGCCAACCCCCCCTAAATTGTAGGTATTTCGAATGCCGTCCTAAGCACGGACTGTTCGCACCGGTGCACAAGGTGAGCCGCTCGCCCTCTAACAAGCGTCAGATGTGCGTGGTGCACAGGCCCACGGGGGCCGCCCTGAACATGTCCCTAAGGAAGGCTGGCTCGCGCGAATCCCTGGCCTCGGTGTCCAGTGTAATGAGCACAGCAACCAGTGTGGCCAGCCGCGCCACCACAGCCAACACCGCCAGGGTAAGATTCGCGATGCCGGAATGAACGAGCTATTATATGAGCACGTGTTATGAGACCTCCTCGGCTCTATATACGTTTCACTCGTTTTCTCACAATCCCGATCTTCTTATTTTACTTGTTATAATATCGTATTTTGCTTGAGCAGTATACTTTCTGTTTCTCTGGTCTTATTCTATACTTACTTCTTTTTTTTTGTTTGTTCAACTAACCGCGTATACGTTTTACGATTGTTTGTTATTAGTGTTTTTTTTGTCTTCCACTGTTTTTTTTGTCTTCCACTGTTTTTTTTGTTTTGTATTAACAGAATAGAGTTTTTGAAGGTAAGACAAGAAGGTGCAACAGTACCGTTGGATCCCTTTGGATTCGTGTAATACCTTATGGTGCTATATGTTGAGGTGCAAGATACTTAGTACTTTATTCGAGTCGTTTCTGAGATTTTTTATACTATTCCTGAGCCACGTACGTTTGTTATAATACGGTATTTAGAATACAATTTTTTTTGTCTTCAATGTCGCGACATTTATATAGTTGGCTCAAAGAAATTTGACAAATTCAGTTTAGTATTAAATCGATTTTATACTTTTTAAAGATAATCTTATAAAATCAGCACCATAACTATCTTGTAATACATATACTTCCTTATAACAGTTCAAAGCCAAATAAGAGATGTTACAAATGAAGTATTAAGCGATACTATGTACAAACAACTGCGTCGAAGGTGCACCTGCTCTCACCGAGATCTCAGATGAAGATGTATATTATTTCTTACTCTTGTCTTAACAACTTTTTCACAAATACAATATACATATATAATATACCTATATGTATGATTTGCATGCGCGCGTTGTACTTGAGCACCCGCATGATACGTTACCATGTTCTATAATTTTGTTTGTTTAGTCCTTAGTCTTTGTATGGTCTTACAGTTACAGAAGGCTGGCTTATTGCGTACCTCGACACCTGCAAGAAAGACAACGCAGGTGAGATCATGTTTGTTTTTGTTTGGATTTTTTTTCCCTTTTTACATCACTATACAGTTTACGGTTGTGTAAATTGGCAAAAGTTGCGGCGCTGCATGTGTAACGCTCCTATCTTATAAGTAGAATATTCAATGTACATGGTATATATATATATATATATGTGACTTCACTGTGCTATGTAGGAGTAATCTCAAGCTGTTGTAGATAAGGAATAAGCTGAACCTTTAACAGATAACTATGTAATACGTTATGCACGTTACCTTGTCCTGTACATGTACTTAAAAGATATTTTTCGTCTTCGATGTATTTTTCTGCCATGTAAATAAAATGATAAAACCCTACATATTTCTTATAAGCAACGACATCTGCTAAGAAAATCACGGTAGGTATGTTTACTCTTTACTGTTGAATAGTCTAGAGAAGCAATGAAAAAATGAAAAATACATTATTTTAAATTATTAAAAATCCATTTGACCTTTTTCGCTATTGTTTAATATTAACGTGATTTGATGCAAAGAAATAAGTCATTAAGAATTTAGTAATATATAGTGCCATATTTAGCATTTGATTTAAAGTATATTCATCAAAATAAAATCCTTACTTTTCAATAAATATCTCGCTTCAAAATTGATCTAAGTCATTTTCTTTTCTTTCGAGCCAATAAGATATTTTTTAAATCGCGACAAAGATAAATATTATTGCGATTATAACGTATTGCAAATTTGAATTATAGTTTCAGCATATTTGACAGCATGAAAAATATTCCTCAATGCATGAATGTAATGCAGTGTCTTCTGGCGTTATCCAGAAATACTAATGCATTATGTATATCTACTAAGATTTTGTTGTTCATCAAAGGATTAGTTTTAACAGAAATATATTATTTGATGAATATAATGTAGATGGCAATAACCTCACAAAGAATTAATTGTATTAATAGTAGGTGTAGGTTGTAGCGTCGATTTACACGTATTATAGGTGTAATTAAAATAAAGTAACCACATAGACTGACATAGTATGTGTAGCAAAGGTATTTGTACAAAAACTAGAAACAGAATAATGTAGTGTAATTAATACGTGCCAAAAAGTATATAAATATACTTAACTATGTCAATAAAGTTTATTTATTTTCCTTCCTATACCCTCCTTACTTTATTTCACAAACTATATTAATGTCATTTTATAATATAAATTAATAAGTAAATTTTAAAGACTTTGAATAATGAACATCAGTTGTTGTAGCAATTTGTACTCTTGAATACAGAGACTACTAGTTACTTTCCCAAATGAATGTTCTACTTCTAAAAATATCAATTTATACATTATACGATTTTAAGGGAAAAGAATCTGATGTAACTTGATATAAAATGCAGTTTGTATTACAAAGTATAGTTATTATTTTTGAAAATACTTCACAACATCAAAAAAATTGATAATATAGCTCAGTAATTTAGTGTAATTAATTTCCATTAAAAATTTTAATCAATGAAATAATCATCAATAATCATCTCAATATTTACAAGATTAAAAAAAAAATAAGTTTTTACTGCTGAAATTATCAAATTCAAATGTTATAGGGGAATATGTTCACGATGTTAGCATTAAATTTTTGAGTAATGTAAAAAAGTTGAGTATTACTTGTAAAAATCTTACCAGAAAAAAATACAAAAAAGATGGCTTATGATATTTATCCATACTGAATAAATCGAAGTAGATACAGACGAGATTAGTAAGACGTTAATTTTAAATAGAACTTTTTTATACTAAATAATTTTTGTGCTCCAAACGATAGCATTGATTTCATATATTTTTCATAGAAACTTACTTTTATTCTCATAGGGATTCTCCTTTTTTACAAACAGTATATACATACATATTACATGTATGTACTGTATACAGATACAGTTTCAGATGCAGCTTAAAATTGCAATAATTGCATCGCGACGATAGAAATATTTGACAGGTGTTATACATTATACATAATTCATATAATATAATGGGCTAGTTACGCATAGACTTTTCTTTTTTGAATCAAGCAAAATTTACAGGAAATGTGTACTATTTACGTGAGCATTTGATAATATTATTTTAAGAGATATAATGGTGACTTTTCATGGTAACTTACGGCTTTAGATTCATCTACTCACATTTAACAATACACTAGGTACCTACATCGCTGTACATAACATTGTTCAAGAACTTTTTTGTCAGGTATTATTTTCGTATTTATTTTTGTTACGATAAAATCAGCAAGCAAATTAATAAGTTGATACTATTTTCTTTAATTTATATTATAAAATGCTTTAGTTAACTAATGTGAAATAAAGTAATCATATATAGTTAATTAAAAATCCTTTCTAAAACTGTACCGTCGTCTAGAAACTATATCTTAATAATTATTTAGTTTGCTACCTTTGTGTTTCAGCACAACTGTAAATATGAATACAATAAATTTGCTCAACATTTGAAATTGAAATATTCTTAAAAAGCTGTTATATTGTAGGACTTACTGAATGACCGAAAAAAGGAGATAGAAACCCTTCGAAAAGAAAGAGACTTGGAACGTGAGCGAGTCACAAAAGCTGCTAGCCAAGCAGACGAAGCTGAGAAAGCTATAGTTACTTTAAAAAAAGACTATGATAAGGTACGCTTTCAATGCTATGTACAAAAATTACCATCTGCTCTCGAAAATGTTAATCATATTGAATTTAATTTTATCAATCGCGTTTCAGTATCGACAAGACACCGAAAAAGTCGTTCAAGAAACCCAAACAACTTTGGCACAACTTTTAGAGGAAAAGAATCTTTTATCCACACATTTGGAAGAAGAGCGAAGAAAATGCGAGGACTTATTGTTTCGGTTCGAGGAAGAGTCGATAAACAAGGACGACATTCAGGTAAAAAATTTGTCCCACAAAGATATTTTACAGAGAGGCTACGGAGTTTAGTGCAAGTATGGTATTTAAGAGAAATTAAAGCAAAAAACTCGCATCTTAATTTCACCAACAATTTCCCAATATTAATCACACCGTTTATTTATAAGGTGATGGTGGCTGTGTTAAAAGCAAGTAGTCTCGTATGATTTGCCATTGGCTTCTTTAGCATATAAAATTCCTAACGCGATACAAAGAATTAGGTTTAATTTGATTCATGTACTTGCATTTTGCACACGAATGCATGCATAATAGTTGTGTAGCTAAGAAGTGACGTTAAAATTTACTCTCAAATATCTAAAGTACACGTACACGAATAATTGTTTCGAAATTCAACTGTAAGGTATTTAGTCACTTTAATATGCTATAGATTAGATAATCAAAGGACAACAAAAAGTTCTTTATACTGCATTTGATTACTGCATCTTGCACAAAGATTGAAATCAACCCATATACACGAAACAAACTGGTGCATAAATATTTTTAATCTAATGATAAATTTAAAAAATAATATATTAATAACTAATATAGAGTTAGTTTAATTGTACTTGCAAAAAGAATTAGTAATGATCGAGTTGTAGGTTTATCAATACTATTTTAGGTACTTAAATTTAGGGCAATATCTTACCTTAGGTATACGCGAAATTATATTTATTATTTATACTTAAAATAAATAGAAATTAATAACTTTTCCATATAATATTATTTATTTTATTCATTTTCACATTGAATTTATTTAGTGTGTATGTAAAAAATCGTATCTAGAGACTAAAACTCTTATGGTGGATTGTATATTTTCAAACTTTGTAATTGTTAATCTACTTAAGCTTTATTTTACACGTCTAATTCACTTTCTGCATACTTACAATATTAGAAAAGAAAATTTACTCACTTATTAATAAATTTCGTGTCTTAATATTATTAATAATCGGTCTAATCGACCCGAGTGAGCGAACAACTCATTAGTCAACTAACTAGGCAAACATTTTTCATTTCTTTTCAGAAAGAGAGTTCCGATCAAAGTGTGAGTATACGCCGGAAGCCTTTTGGGTCCGAAGACGCGTCGAAGATTCTATTCTGCACAGCTTGCTTCGTCGTTGCATTAAATATCTTGTTTACCTTTTCACACGCCATTGCTGAGTTTTGCTTACTACTAGTGCTTATAAATGCGTGCATAACTTTATTTTGGTAGCTTTATTATTATTGTTACTGCGAGTAGCTTTCAAGCGTCGTAATTTTCTATCATCAAATGGTAGAAAAAGAATACGAATTGTACATTGATTTTCGAGCTTCCTTTCAGTGGTTCGGAAAATTTAATATTTTTTGTTTTCTACTTATTTATGTAGAAATACAGTGAATGAGATTCAATAGACTATAATTATCGCGATGTTTTAATTGCATGTTCTTTATTAAAATACAAATTCGTATTCTTCCTTAAATTTTCATTGTAAGATTGTTTATATATTCAGTATTATTTTCAGTAGATTTTACTAAGCACTTCTATTTTTCTTACATTCTATTTTTTGTTTATTTAGTGTCTACTAGACCTAAACCTATCTTGAATTATTTATTGTACATTCTTTTTTATATCTGTCCAAATTCACTTTGTTTTCTTATTTTATGTTACTAGTTTGTTATTTATTATTTTGTTACACGAATCTATTTATTTTGAATTGTTATGGAAATGTTAATTAAATAACATTATTCACAGTTTAAAATCTGTATTTTTTTTTATGATTATTCATTCTGGTTATCCGTACTCTTTTAATAAGACGACACGTTGTGTATTAAATTATCAAAGTACGTTTTTTAATGAATAGGTGGCTAATACAATTTACGAAAATAAAATCAAGGACCTCGAAAAACAACTTTCCGAAGAAAGAGAACGCGTCATACAACTTGAAAGAGATAGCACAAAACTATTTGAGGCAGAAGAAGAATTGAGCAAACTTCGAATTGAAGTGCAAAACGCGGCGACAGGTGAAAAGACTGAATTTTCAGGTAAAAATGTTTATATGCCAGCATCGTAATTTTTCTTTATTTTCACATTGAGGATACAAAAAACTAATTTATATTGAAAACTATGTTTTTACTGTTTGATTAAAATTATGTTTCTCGGGAATAATCTACATTTTTATACATGTTTATAGATTTACAAAAACGTAATGAAAGTTTAGAAAGTATAAAAGCAGAGCTAGAAAAGCTACTTGAAGAAAAGAGTAAAACGGTGGATCAGTATGTCTCGGAAATAAGCGAAGTGAATAAACGACTAAAAGAAAAAGAAGAAGAGACTGTTTCACAAGAAGAATATAAATCAAATTTACAGAAACAACTGGAAGATGTTAATAAGCAACTGCAAGAAAAATGCGCGTTCATTGATGAACTACAAAGCAATTACAAGATTCAAACAGAAAACTTGCAAAAAGAAATTGAGCAGCTCAAAGAAACGATTCAGAATATTACCGACCAAAATACGTCAGATCGAACTAAACTTATCGAGGAACATCAGAGAATATTAAAAGAAAAAGAAGAACTTATAAAATTGAAAGCTTCGGAATTAAAACAAGAATCACAAAAAGTATTTGCAACTCAAGAAGGTGTTTTGGAACAGTTAAAAGCTGAAAATTCACGCCAAATTCAAGAACTATCCGAATCTTTCAAGTCTCAGTTGAGTTCCAGAGATAGCCAAATAGAACAAATTTCCAGTCAGTTGGAAAACAAAGTAAAAGATGTCAATAAATTATCAGTTGAATTAACTGAAATAAAAACTATTTGTGATATGAAAAATAACGAAATTAAGAAATTTACATCGGATTTAGAAGGCATGGATAACATTTCGATTTCATAATTTGTATATCAGAATTGTAAAAATTGAAAATGTAATTTTTTTTTCAGAATTGAATGCGAAATTAAAAATTTCCGATGATCAAAATCATTCTCTCAATACGGAAATTAACGAATTAAAAAACAAACACGACCAAGACATTAAACTCATTACAGAGCAAAAATCAAAATTGGTATTGATTTAAATATTTTAAAATTTAAGATTTGATTCAAATACAAATTATTAAAACGTATTTCATTTATAGGAAAATGACGTAGGATCATTGACAGCCGAAGTAAATACTTTAAAAGATCAGTTATGCAAGATGGATGAATGTGTCAAAATTAAAGACTTGGAACTATCTAAATTCCAAAACTCGAAAATTGAGGAATTAGAAAACTTGAAAAAACAATTCCAAGAACAATTGGACGATAAGAATAAAAGTATAGAAGATATAACAGACGATGCTTCCCAAAAAACCTCAAGACTGAATATACTTGAAAAGGAATTAGCTGATTTGAAATCAATTATAGCTAATAAAGATGAAGAAATAAAGAATCTTTCTGAAAAAACTTCAGGTACATAAAGAATAATTTATATAATATATGCCAATTATATTTATTTCTATATTTAGCATGTTATTTTATAATTTCCAGAATTACGAGACGCTTTAACTTTATCTGAACAAACCAAAACTAATTTAGAAAGTGAATTACGTATATTTGAAACTAATTTAAAAGAATTGACTGAAAAGTTCACTAGATCGGAAGATAAAGTTACGCAGCTAACAAACCAAAAAGAAAAACTGGTTAGATTCTTTGAAATTTATTGTATTTTACTCTTTTTACTATACACTAAATCATTTTTTTAAAAATATTTCACAGGAAGTTGATATTTCTAATATCGTAAGTACATCAGTTGATTCATCAGAAAAGCTTGTTAAATACAACGAAGATTTGAGGCAGAAAGAAAAAGAACTCGATGAGGCAAGAGAAAAGCAATTTGAACTACAAAAATCAATAACAGCTGCTGAATCGCTAACAAATGCGCTTACGAATGATAAGGAAAAACTCAATATAGAAGTAACTCGACTTCAGAAAGAAAATGAAGAAGTTAAGTCTCAATTAATATTAGAAAAGCAAAAAACTGAAAGTATTTCAGAAAAGATCGTGGCCAGTCAAACATCTGAACAAGAATTATTAAATCAAAATAAAATTCTTGAAGAAAATTTAAAAAAACAGTCTTCCGAATTGTTAGATTTAGCAGGTTCTCTTTCTGCAATTCAAGAAAAAAGTTCTCAGCTTGAAAAAGTACATGCTGATACTATTGAACAACACAAAAATGAGAAATTACAGCTTCAAAATCAGCTGAGCGAAGGAGGAAGTGACCAGCAAACTTTAAGAGGAAATATTGAAACATTAGAAAAATTAAATGCTCAATTACGTGATGAACAGCAGGGGATGGATGCTTCTATAAAAGAACTTAAAGAAAATTTAAATGCCAAAAGTCAACGTACAATGGAATTAGAAACCTTAATTAATAGCAAAGACTCACTAATCAAAGACATTACCAGCAATTTGGAAACTTCAAAGATTGAAAAAGAAGAAATCAAAAGGAGCTTGTCAGAACTTAACATGAAGTATAATGATGCTCTCACCGAATTAGCTCTACTTAGGTCTTCTAATACTAGTTTAGAATCACAAATGGCGTTAGAAGTTGCTAATTTAAAGCAGCAGCTTGAAGACGAAAAAAATACTTTAGATACGGCCTTAAAGGAATCCAAAACGGAAATAGATGAGTTAACTAAGGAATTAGCTTTAAGTAACGATAACATCGCAAAATCGAATCAAAGATGCTCGGAAATACAAGCTGCATTAGAAGCGAGTAAAAATGATATACAATTATTAAATGAAAATGTACTTTCTGAAAAAGCATATTCTGAAAAAATAAAAAATGAACTGGAGTCCTTGCAGGCAAGTATAGTCATCAAAGATAATGCAATTTTATCCGATTCTAATCGTATAACAAGCCTCAATGAAAATATACAAAATTTAGAATCGAATATTAGTACCTTAAAAGATAATTTAGAAAGTAAAACCAAACTCGTAAGTGAATTAGAAAGTAAGTTGATGGAAATGGAAAGAGCAACTGAAAATAAAGCAAGCGTCGATGTCCAAGAAAAACAAAGAGAATTGAATGAGTTGAAAAAGAAACACGAAGAAGAACTAGCATCTAAAAACACTGTCATTTCTGAACTTAAAATTCTTGCAGAAAATAAAGAAAAAGCAGTTCAAGAATATCTAAGTACCCAAAAACGTACGGAAGAATTAATTAAAAAGCACGAAGAAGACTTAAATCTAAAAGATAAAACTATTATTGATTTAAGAAATGCAAAAGATGCAGCAAATATTGCAATAAAAGATTACGAAGAAAAGCAAAAAGTTATGGATGAATTAGTATTGAAGCACGCCGATGATATTAAATTAAAAGATAAAATGATTGCTGAACTTCAAAATACAGAAAAAGAAACGGAAGAAAGAATACAAAACTTTATGGGACAAATCAACTATGCCAATGAAAAAGCTTTACAGCTAGAGGAGTCGCAAAGGCACATGTATGTCTTGGACTTCACAAAGACACATAATCTCAATTTTATGCATTATTATTAAATATATTTTTTAATTTTCATTTTTAGGGAGAAAGAGAACACACAACTTTTAATGAATTATAATGAGGCAGTAGCAAAGTTAAATATTGCTAATGAAAATCTCAAAAATAACACAAATGTAATAACTATTTTCTTTTATAAAATGTTATTTATTTATTTTTTAATTTACGTGTGCTTAACATATTTCAGAACGATAAATCGAAGAATAATGTTGCCAACCAAAAGACTGAAGAAAGTGCAAAATCTATTACAAGTGATTCAGGGTCCGAGTTTGCAAAGTTGAAAGAAGAATATGATCTAAGTAAAGGCCAAATTGAATTTTTAAATTCTGTTATAGTTGACATGCAACGTAAGAATGAAGCGATGTCATGCAAAATACAAGTTTTGGAAATGGGAATTCCCGTTCAGGAATCTGATGACTACAATCTGTAAATGATCTTTAAATTATACTTTTTACCATATATTCTGTTTATTGAAAATATTTAAAAATATAAAATTTATTTGCAGTAATCTTATCGAAAAGAAGATGCAACCTCCTAGAATGTTCTGTGATATCCACGATCAATTTGATTTACATGAAACAGAAGATTGTCCTCTACAGGCTCAAGATCCTGACCCCGTACCTATAAAAACAACCAAATCTGAGAAAAAAGCACCTGTACAAAGGCCATACTGTGAGACTTGCGAAAGTATGTATTTTATTACTAACTATTTATATACTAGGTTTTTAACTATTAATCTTTAAATTTCTTATTGATAGTGTTTGGACATGATACTTCAGCCTGTGAGGACACAGAAACATATTGAAATTTTCAATTCTCGTCCTTTAAAAATCTTGCCACAAATTTTAAGAGACGTATTATTGTTGAAACTAGATGCTATATTTTTATATCAAAATGTGTCAAAGCAAGATTCATAAGTTTATATTAATAATTTTTTAGTAATTTACAATATTAGTAATTTATATATATATATATAATATATAATTTTTACTTGATATTAATTTATCTCATTCTAATTTATATACATCTGTTAACTACATAGTCCATTTTTCCCTAGAGAAATAGGATCTCATGCATCATTGTTAATGCGTTTAGTCAAAATTTAAAACTCAAACCTTATTGAATGTATAGTCATATTGAACTATTATAAATGGTAAGATGTGAGAATATTTATTGACACAATATATCTACCATAAAATAAGTATACAGTAGATAATTTTTAAATTGTTATAATAACAATTTTTGTTAATATATCATAATTAAATGAATGTCAAAGGCATTAATATATATATTTTAATGAATTAAAATTATGGATGAGTTTATGAATCATGTAAATATAGAAAATGTTATCATCTTACGTTAATGAATTCATTAATGTTTTAATATTTTAACTGATTTAGTCCAAGTCATTAATGCCTTTTACTTGAAATTTTAATAAAATGGAAAGCAAACGAAGAAGTTATTTGTATATAATTATGAAGAAGACTAAACAAATATACATTTAAATAATAAATTTTACTGCAAAAAATAAAATAATATATTTACAATTAATTCAAGTTCCTATATCAAAACCTTCCTGTTTAATTGTGGCTCGATTTCCCTGTTTGAAAAAAATATTCTCTTCATTATACATTTTTA
The DNA here is from genome assembly GCA_900490015.1 of Megastigmus stigmatizans. Classification (NCBI taxonomy): domain Eukaryota; kingdom Metazoa; phylum Arthropoda; class Insecta; order Hymenoptera; family Megastigmidae; genus Megastigmus; species Megastigmus stigmatizans. Next base: position 14,658 of record UELV01180881.1, read on the forward strand.
CATTTATTGTACTTGTAGTGCAACAAATAATCTTAAATATGTTCCTCTAAAACTATGGAAACATAAAATTGAACCGCCTTCTGAATGGTCATAGGACATGTAGGTATCCTTAACAACGAAATCAATATTAGCTGGCAACGAAATCAACAAAGCTCATTAGTCTAGTATTACAAACTATAAACTTAGAAAGATTACTTTGTTAACATTTGCGTCGCCATAGAGGAGCTTTGTCAAAGTGAAAAAATTTTTATTTAAAAAAAAATATTAGGAACATATACCAAGTATTTCGCATAGAGATAAGTGATTTTGTCTCGTGTATATGTTCCGTGTATGTATGTGCGCCGAGTGAAATAACTCAGGAATGGTCCGACCGATTTCGATGTTCTTACCGCTGAAAAATAAATTTTTTATTAGATAAATTTTCTTTTGTTTTATGTTAAAAAAATCTCGATATTTCTGATTTACCGTTTTTACTTCTTTATAACATGCTGTCAATAGTTTTTAAATCTATAACATTTTACTTTAAAGGATTTTTTTAATTACTTACATTTTAATTATACTTTAAGGTAACTTTCTTGATTTTTTTTTATTTAAGAAAATGTAATAAAGTTCAGGTACTAATATAATGCTACTATTTCGTGTGAAACAATTATTGAAACTTTTAAAATTAACTTATTTGTGGGAAGCACAAAGTCTACTGTAGCTATACTAGGGATGCCCAATAGAATCTTCTAAATTAATAATGAAAAAGAGCACTTGCAGAATATTTTTTGGATATCGTATAACAGAGTAGAGAACGACCGGGAGTAAAAGTGAGAACGGCTATTATCAGATAATAGTCTTTAGTCTATAGTACTGTGCAGGATTTCCATGAATAATGGCAACTATTCAAATAATAGCAAACAATGCAGGAAACGAAAAAGATGAATACGATACCGAGTCACTTTTGTATGATGTGCTCGATAAAGTTTTTAGCTACTTGCGTATACGCGACCTGAACAGCGCATCAAGAGTGTGCAAGTAAGTAGAAAATAGTACATGATCGCCTACTATAATTTTTAATCATTTTATTCAAGAACAGTCTTGGCTTAGACGCGGCAATTGTGCTACATAATTGCCTAGCGATACAAGGCTGCTCCTGGGAACCGAGCTGAAAACTATTCCTAGCTTCGGTGACTTTTTTTTTTCTTTTTTTCATAAAAATCTTTTTTTTTGGATGGCCAAATTTATAATTCGGGACGGAGACGCCCGGGAGTAAGGCTTACCACGATTTATCCCTTAGCGATTGATAATAGTCCCCCTATAATAATATAATTGTTTCAAGCATGAAAGGTAGCAAATCGGGTGCTCAATAGGAGGGATCCACAATCAATAAAAGGAAAAAAAAAACTAACTTTCCGTAGAGTAACATTTATAATCAAATTTATAATAATATCATTCAGTCCGTAAATGTTTGCTGAAGTAATTAGGTCTTATTATAGCTGATCAGAAACTCGTACTAAGACAGTGACACTATTTGAAACTATTTCAATTCGAAAATGATCTTAGTGATATTATTATTGTCACTGAAAACATACAGAAAAAGAGCATTAAGCACTGAAATAATATTAAGCACTGTTCTATTTCTTCACCAGATCGAACTAAGTATGTATTTAATAAGTCGATCAGAATCAAGCTTTCAACTGAACAAAATGTTCAGTATAATTGAATCAATTTTTCCAGCACAATTTTTACATTAAAGATTAACATTAAATTTTGAAATTAATTATGATTCAAGGTAACTTTCAACATTTTTTTAGACCCAGTCTTTTATATAGTAAGCATAAAGAAATTTTTACCGGGACGCGCCTGGCATCAAAATCTTCGTCTTGGAATGTATAAAATTTTAATTGATTTTATTAAGCTTTTAAAAAAATCTACTTTAAAATTTGGCTGGCTGCTCATAACCAGGTCAAAAACTTAGTATTATCTTTGCATTTAATTTTCTTTACTGAAATAAGCCAAAACTCACAGATAGCCCGACTTTAATATAGCCTCAATTCCCCTACACATAATTTTGGTAATCTAAAAAAATAAATAAATAATATATATTATAATTTTGAGTGCACGTCTCATGTAGGTATATTTCAATATCTTATATAATTGTTTGTCAATCAAAGATCTTGGTACCACACTGCAAAACTAGAAAGATTGAGACGGGGCCCACAAGTCATGGATCTGCAAGCAATGGAGGGTTACGTTCTTATGGAGCAAATTGTTCACGTAGACGAGCATAAGCGCGTTGAGAAACTCAAAGATTATCTGACGATCAAACCTAGTATAAGCATCTTTTTCACAGACGGAAAATATCCATCTACTGCGGATGTCGATAGTGTCCCTTACGAAAGTAATTCACTAATATAATATATATATATATATTTGTATAATTTACAACATGTTTATAAAGCTCGACATGCATTGTATATAATTAAGAAAGAAAACTCTAGTTTGCATTGCTCATCAATGGGCCGAACCGTCCATCTGGTTTATCCTCGCTGTCGAAGCATTGGCAGTCAATATAGATTACAGTCCAATTCACGGCGAGAGAAACCTAACGAGCGCGGTATTTTTACCCGAATGGCCAACTATTAATTATGCAGCGACCGAAACTAGCGCTCACTTGATCGAAGAATTTTTCGAGAAGAGAAGCTCTTTACTTGGGAAAATGACCGATGCATTGTTCAGGCATCGAGCACAGCACGTCTGTATCATCATATTGATGTACCAATGGACGGATGCGCCTATTCATCAAAATTTCCATGACAATTACGTAAACGAAGTTTTAAAAGCTATTAAAAACAGGTAATATAGTTCGAGATTTCTTTTGATTAACGAATTCGTACGTTATAATGTTTCTTTTTTAAAGGTGCGAGCCTGGCACGTATTCACTGTGGGGAGCAGCTGTCAATGATATTTTTTGTTTGCAAACCGCTATAAAGCCGAGATATCATTCGACGACTTTCTGCGCTATGACTATATCGGGTACCTCGTTTAAATCATGGTCCATTGTATTAAAGGGCACTTTATCAAATTCAGAAATTGAGAGTAAATTACTGGCCTTCAAAGGATCCGTAGAATTGAGACATACCTCGGTAGCATTTGTCGTTTTGCCGTCGGACGAAAGAGACGTCGATAGGTCCAGAATAGCAATTTTTAAAAATATTTTCCCGACCACGCGGTTAATAAGCATCTTCAACAATAGAGAGTACCATGTCTTTAGTACAAATTCAATGAGCAATGGTGTGTATTATAAAGTACTTTACTATGTATTATGGGAAAAAATGAATTTGGTAGTAATTTAAAATTTTCAATGATTGCAGAATCTAATCCGGAGCTAAAGCACATTGATTCTTATGCAATTATGGTTTTAACTTACAAATTATCATAATTTAAAATTTGTATATACTTATCATAAAATAATTATATAATATTTCTTTCATACAAATTTCTTTTCTAATTTATCTTTATAATGAATAAATTTATAAATATGTTATAATTTTTATTCAAAGGCTTTTATATTTGATGTTGAAAATAAACTATATTTTAAATATCAAAATACCTATGCATCGTCAGACTTATTAAAATGTATAAATATAAGCTTTTATTGAAATCTTGAAAATAAACTATATTTTGAATACCAAAATACCTATGCATCGTCCGACTTATTATTTCCTTAAAATATATCCCATTCGGGCCCTTGCGTTGGTCAATAATGAGAAAAGAAATAGCATAACACTGTTTACAATACCAAGCAAATAAAAGACTAAAACTCTGTCAAGCAATAAACAATTTTATTTAATACAAACTATGGTACAAAATTTATACAGAAACAACGCACGATTTTTTTTTCGTTTCGTTATGACGTTGTATTCTTGCTCATGACAGCAGCTTCTCATCACGTTTAAGACGCGCACACACTTAAGCAGAAGGGACATGGAGAGGAAGGATAGAGAATTACTAAAAATGAGCACATCAATTCGCAATAATACGAACTTACTTGATTTACTAGCAACTAATCAATTGATAATCGACTCGGTGAAGGAAAGAGGGCATTTGTATATGCATCCCCAATGAAGACATCATTTAACAGACTCTTTTGTGATATAAGGGCAATGAGAGCTGGCTTTTTTTGTCTCTCTAAATCGTGTACATACATCGTAAATATTACATAAAAAAAAAAGCCAAAATCTCATCGTCAGCGAAGGAGAAAAACACTTTAAAGAAAGTTGGCGCTCTTTCCAGTTTGCGTCCAGTCTTATAAACGAGTAAGTAGGTACATATTTAATCTCTAAACAACGACAATCGGCTATTCTCGAAGCTACAGCTCAAAAAAAAAAAAAGATATCGATCTTATTCACATGTTCTACAGCTAAACGATCAAGATCCTAATTGGATTTTTTACTTATTTCTTTCGATATTATTTATTCTCTCTTTATTAATTCTTTTTTTTTCTGAAAACGTCACGCAGTAATAAAATATAGTCATTGTCATTATGTGCTCGAGAAAAAATGTACTAGCCAAGTACTTCGCCCTCGTGGCGAGAAACGCTTGTCAAGCCGCTGTAAAAAATTGGTCATCGGTCCCGTGCGCGCGACTTTGCGATCAACTTCAATCATCAAGCCTTTTTGTATCCTCGTATCCTTTAATTTATCTCGCGTTTCTTTTTCTCTCCCTTTTTTTATTCATCATCTCGCAATAGTTTCCCCTGAACAAAGTTGTGATAACGCGCGTTAAATCTCTTTTTTTTTTCTCGTTTAATAATTACAACCAAAGAATATGTTACAGTGAATGACGACAACGACAATGCGATGATGATGATGATAATGATGATGATATGTCTTGAAAAAATATCTTCGACGATACAAAGTAGAAAAAGTTTTTACTTTTTTCTCAATGAGCTAAGCACCCTCCAATTTTTTTTATGATAAAGACTTGTACTTTTGGCTTTCGAGAATCACGATAGGAATTCGACCGTTGACGTGGCACGTCTCATATCGATGCTAAGCGAGAAAACGCATCGCCAGCTCTAAAAGCAATTCTAACGAATCGAACATTCATCCACTACAAATTCGATCGGCCATACGATAATTATAATACAGTTACAATAATGATGACATTACAAAAAGTAAAATTATATTTTAACGAATTAATTACAAATAGAGAGACTGGGTAATGTTGGCCGAAAATCGCTCGAGTCAGTTTCCAGTAAAAACATTTGGCTCGTAAAGCTAAGCCAGCCGCGTAAGGATTCATAGTTATAAAAATTATTTTGTTATACATGGTATTTGTCAAATAAGATCAAAGCTAGGAACAAGTAATAGTTCTGTTAAAAAAAAATAAGATTTAAACAGTCAATGTATTTTAAAATATGCAGTTAAAAATTTATTTGCAAAATACACACATATATCAACGCAAAGAGATACAAATAAAATTTACCGAACAATACAAAAAAACAACTCGAACGACTTTTAAGGCTTCTGAAGTCTCGATGCATCTTTGCCTTGCGATCACGCGCACACTCGAAAACGTTCTTCACCGTTACGTCGCGCAAATATTCATACACACACTAAATCTGCACCCTCGTTTGTGGTGCCCCTTTCACGCTAATCACATTACTCACTATAACTTGCTAATAGTGTAGTTGAATGTGTCGATGATGCATAGTAGACATCGCGGACGCATTTTATTTTTATTTTTTTTTTATTTAACATTGAATGTGACTCTTTTCATACTTTTTCTAACGAAGAAAAAAACAGACCAGAACTCGCGCGAGGCCCAGACATTTACATTCACAGCCTGACTGAGCACTCGCTCTCTTTAATCGATCGAAATTCTTATTCGCCACGTCTCTCTCTCTCTCTCTCTCTCTCTCTCATATTTTTTCGTCATTAGCAAAATCTTTCGCAATTTTTTTTCTCCCCTTCTTGGCCTCCTCGATAGACCATAAAATTATTCGTAATAAATTATACAGAGTACAGTAGCAATTTTCAACTTAATACTTTTACAAAAAAACATTCGAATCTCGTTGACACATTTTAACCTTTCATCTACGATAGATTTGATTATTCGATTAGACTGCCATTAGAAAAAATTAGTAAAATGGCAGTGTAATGTATTTTGGCTTGAAAATAGTTATCCAGAAATTATTTGTATGTTATTTGTGAAAGGCGTAGATAAATTTGACTACCTCGCTAAACATATTATACATATAAAATCTTTGTCGCAATATTCAATTTATTTGACAAACACAATTAAATTAGACTCACTGACGAATAACGTTATTTTAGTTTATTTCACTCTTAATATGGGTTACTTATTTTATCCAGCCTTTCGATAAATGATAGTAAAAATCAGTGTGAACGTGATATCAATTCTCGTCGCTAAATTTAATTGGCAATATTGATCGATCTCAAAGAAAATACAATCTGCATTCCCAGTTGACAATTAACGACCGTTTTGCATAAAAATATCGACTCACAATGGATGTTGGCGCGCTTTTCGTCAATTTGAATTGGGCACTCGAACAAATTAATAGCATATTTTTCAATTATTCACCGAAGGAACGCAATCAGCTCAGCTGAACATTCTAAATTGATCCGTGTTCACAAAATGAGACAAATTGACATGCAACTAAAGAGAGAACAAAAAAAACAATGCAGCGCCCAGTTCAAAGCAACGAAGCTCTCGCCGTGATCCAACGCCCCCACGTAATCTTAACATTATGATCATCGAAATAACTTAGTCTTATATATGTCCATTGTTTGAGGAGATCACACAATATTATTTTCTCTTCCCTCTCATCCTGCTTCCTTTAATCTCTTAAATCAATTACACATTCATATACATAATATATCACTACTCGAAGCCAAAGCATCGTCGGCATTTGTCTCCCGCACGCGCGCTCGCTCTCATTCGGCAGTCCACTGGTGCGCAGGCGTTCACATGGTGTTGTAAACGGGACTGCTGTGTCTCGGCCTGACCTGCAGCCTCGCCAATGGATGCGTCCTGCCGTGCTGCTGTTGCTTCTTGCTGGCGGCTTTGGCGACGACGCTCGCCACCACTTGGCTGGGCGAGGGCACGGATGGCGGCCGTCCAGGTGCCTCGGCCGTCGAGGTAGAGTCGAAGAGCGAGGCCGCGTGGTGGTTGATGATCATAGGCGCCGAGCGACGCGCCAGATCCGGTGCTATTTTTGACTTGGCCGGTGGATGCTCGACCGGATGCTCCCTGCTGTCCCGCTCCCTCTGATGATTGTGATGATGGTGGTGGTGGTGGTGGTGGTGGTGATGGTGAGGATGATGATGATTGTGCTGACGGAACTGGACCTCGGAGTTGCGCTTCGACTCGGGCTTAGCAACCTCGTACTTGCCCACGAGGACCTTGACCGACAGATCCTCGATGCTGCCGGTGGCTCGTTGTTCCGGCGGCGGCGAGATCACCGAGCCCGTCGTCGTCGGCGTCGTCGTCGTCGTCGCCGACCTCGACGTCTGCATAGGGGGCTCGCTGCTCCTCTTGGCGAACGACGAGGTCCTCGACTCTCGCGTCGACGTCGTGCTGGTCTCGGACAGACTCGGCGACGTCTGGATTTTGGACTCGTTGTGCGGTATGACGGGCGAGGAGGGCAGACTTCGTATCTTGCCGTCCCTCTTCTGGCGAGCGTTGCTGCCGCTGTTGTTGCCGCTGCTGTTACTCGCCGAGGGCATACCGGAGCTGCTGCTGCTGCTGCTGCTGCTGCTACTGCTACTGCTGCTGCTGCTGCTACTGCTCTCCTGGCCGGACTCGGCGCTCTGGTCCGGGCTCTTCTCGAGCTTGCTCGTCGACTTGGCCTCGAACTCCTTCTTGAGATTCTTGACGATGCCCGAGGTGCTGCGCGGCGGACACTCGGTCTCGGGCGAGTCGTCGGCGACGGTGGCGGATGTGGCTGCGGCTGCGAGCGACGAGCTGGGCGGCAGTCCGCGCTTACCGAAGACGGGCTTGTTGCAGAGGTTCTCGAGGACCATCTTGTGATGCTTGACCGAGGGACACTGGGGCGTGTTGACGACGCAGGGACTCGAGGTCTCGCTCTCGGACTTGCAGGTGCGCAGTTGCGCCTGGAGGGGAGCGAGTTCGGGGGAGAGGGAGGAGGGGGCGGCCGGTGCACTGGTCGACAGTCTGCCGATGCTTGGTTGGCGCGAGGGAATCGGCGATATGTCGATCGGTACCGCGTCCGTACCGTGCGACGAATCGGTGCAGAGGGGGGCGGTTTGGTGATCGCACACGGATGGTGGCGAGGTGTCCCTTCGTCGCGGTGTCGGCGAACAGGTGTAGTGCAGCAGAACCGGATTGTAGGCTTCCGTGGGATTGTCTATCTCGTTCTCGGCTGCCGCCAGTAGTCTGTCGGTGCAGAGCTTGTCCTCGGACGTTGGCTCGCTACTCTGGGTGCAGACTCTCTTCGACGTACCTGAAACGTATAGGATCAAGGATCAAATACTCGTCTACATAAATATCTGCGGGACTATCATACGAGAACGACGATAGTCTAATATAATAAAGTTAAACTGACAAATATATGTTTTTTCAGGGTTAAATACAAGTTTATTTCAGATTCTGCGGGGGTGATTATAAACAAGGGCAATCTGATTACCCATTAATATTGATTAAGACTGTAAGACCAATAGAAAAATCTTTGTCAGTTTATAGTAGAGTACAGTCGACATAAGTAATATTTCTTAATAATAAAGTTAAGCTTCGAATTTTTGCAACAGCTGTCTGAAATTCTACTGAAACAAATCATTTGACAAAACAAAAGTGCGTCCTTGTTGTAAGACTAATTTGAGAGACAAGTAAATTCGGGAATGCTCTCGATGCTTCATACACTATATAAAGAAAGTAAGGTAGCGCGTACCAGTCGTCGATCCCTCCTCGAGCTTCTGTTTGGTGCGCTTGACGGTGCCGGGGTGCCAAGGTATCTCCTCGCGGTCGTAGGGGAAGAGTCCGCTCGAGCCCAGGGACTCGGCCGGTCTCATGTCGTAGGAGCCCCAGGAGCTGTTGCGTGATGGCAGCGTCGCCCAGGAGCTGTGCACCGAGCCATTGTCCAGGACCACGGCACTGTCGTAGCTGCTCCACGAGCTCTGCCTACTCGGCGACTCCCTGACTCCCTGTGGTGCCTGTGGATCTCGCCTCTCCTCCCTGTCGAAGACCCGATCGAGTTGCACGCTGAAGGGATCGCCGTCCCTCTTTGACTTGCGAACGACCGTGGAGGCCGTGGAGGAGGCCGATTCGGCCTCGGCGCTCAGATCGAGGCTTCCGCGACTGCTACTGCCGCTGCCACCGCCGCCGCCGCTATTGCTCGCGTGGATGCACTTCACCTCGGCCGACGCCGTCCAGACTAGACATTCACCGTTGTTTTCTGAAAGAAACGGGGGTATACCGTTATAAAGGTTATCACTTCGGAGGACCTAATATTCATCTTTGGATAAAACAGTTAAAAGGAGAATTTTAAAGAATTAGTTACACACTGCATAAACTAATGCGATATACTAATGCGTATTCAATTTTGAAAACGTGTAAATAAGCTGCTAAACTATAGATCGTAGGATGAAATTACCAGGATTGCCTTGTGATTGGCTCTCGTCGAGCTCGGCCGCGGGCTCCTCCTCCTCGTGTCCACAGCAGCCGTTCTCTAAAATCGGACTGTTCCCCTGCTGCTGCTGCTGCTGCTGCTGCTGTTGGGCAGACCTTCCACCCTCGCCATCGGAACTCGGCGACGAAGGCTTACTGCTCGCAGCCTCGAACTGATTGGTGAGATTGAGCACGAGGCCCTTGCGCTTCTGGCCCTGGCTCTCCAATCTGGCGGTGCGCGCGTGTTTGCAGGTCGCCGAGGCGCAGGTAGTGGGCGAGGCCTGGCTCGAGCTCTCGGGTCCCGGCAGATGAACGATTTGATTCTGGGAGACGCTGTAGGACTGGCCGTTGTCGCAGGGCATCAGGACGTTACGCGACTCCTGTTGCTGCTGCTGCTGCTGCTGCTGTTGCTGCTGTTGTTGTTGTGGCTGCTGCTGCTGCTGCTGTTGCTGCTGCTGTTGCTGTGGCTGCTGTTGTGGCTGTTGCTGCTGTTGTTGTTGTTCCGTGGGGTCGTTGCCGGCACCGCTGGTCTTTGGGTTAGAGCCACGCAGCAGATCCTCGCGCGTCACCTCGGGATTCGCCGACTTGTCGATGCTCTCCAGGGACTGCGACAGAGGGGCTGTAAAAAGATTCGGTTGTTAGACTCGGTGCGCCCCAAGTGTTCGCTATCGAATAAGGAATACGGCTTTTTGTTTAATTTAATTAAGCATTATCAGTTTCATGTTTCCAAGGTACAACAATTTTAAAATAAAAATTCTACCCACGTATTTTTAAGCTGTTGTAGAGGAATTGTTAATATATATATAGGTTAAAGAGAATAAGAATCTATAAGAAGTAACAAGATAATAAGGGGCTCACCGGTCGGCAGAACATCCTCGGTGATCTCGACATTGGGCGACCAGCTCTTGGGCCTCTGTCCGGTCTTTTTAAGCTCGGCGCCCGACTGCTCGCCCAGTGAGCACTTGCCACCTGGCGTTCTGTCGGTCTTCTCCTCCTTCTTCGTTCTCTCCTTGGCCACGAGGGTCGGCGACTTGAGATTCGTGTCGGACTTGGACCTCTGCAGCTTCTCCTTGTTCTTCATGGCGTCGAGTATGCCCTGATAGGTCTCCAACTGCAGGAGAAAGCTGTTGTTCGGCTTGATGCAGTTGCGCTTGTTCTTCACGTGCTTTAGGGCTTGGGAGAAGTCCCAGTTGTAGGCCTTCATGGCGTAGGCTATGACGACCGAGGCCGACCTGGAGACGCCCATCTTGCAGTGGACCAACACCTTCGAGCCCTCCTTCTTCGCTTTCGTTATGTACTTGAAGGTGTCGTCCCAGTGCTTCAGCAGATCGGTCTTCTCGTCGTCGTAAACCCGCACGTTCAGGTAGTTGAACATGCCCGGGAAGAAGTTGTCGATCTCGCGGGTCACGTTCAGGATGTGCCTAACTCTGAAACCGTTACATATCACGACTTTACAATGATATTCCAATAGGATTTAAAATTAAAAATCTGATTAGTTTAAAAGATTTTCGAACGGGCTCATCGTCGTTTACGTAATAGTATTATTTATTTATAGGTATAATAATGGAGGATCCCGCGATGAGTTCGTAATAAAATAAAGTCTTTAGAGGAAACGGATAGAACCTACATCGCTACTTATATGTAACATTAAAAAAAGTTATCTTTAAAACAAAAATTTGATTCTCTTGCGTAATGGGAAAAGTGAAAAAAATTGAAGGTCGACTCTGTCTGTTCTTTCTTATCTGTTTCTACTGCAATTTACTAAGCATATATATATACTTTATAAAATGACAGTGCAAATTTCGTACATTACCCTTGCAATTTCAATAAAGGTCAAAAATTTCACTTTATCCATTTAACTTGAATTTATATTACATTTTTATTATTTCGCTATAATTTGTGATTCAAAAGAATAATTGTAACAAATCTTGATTTTACTTAATTGTCTGCAAACTTATAGGCAGTTGGAAAATCAGCGATAAAAGTAAATCGATTGACAGTTTGGACACTTTTTCCTAGCCAAATCAGTAACGTGTACTGTTCCAGTCCATCGTTACAAACGTGTTCAATTAAAAAAAAATCAAAGGCAGGCTGACGCGACAGATCACGACGATGGACATACCCATTCTTCTGCAGTTCCTCCAAATTGCTGGCATTCCATTCGCTACCAAGATAGACGTGATCGAATATCTCTGTCGGCGCGTCCATCTGTCCGAGTATGGTGAGCATCTCCTGGTCGATGAACGGCTTGAATTCCCCTAGATCCATGTCGAGGTCCTCCTCGAGCCGTCCACGTATGTACTTGGACGTGACCTCGTCGAGATCCACCGACATCATGATCTCCTTCAGCGTCGCTCGTATCACCCGTTCCGTTTCATCCCTCTCCCTAGGCCTAAACACAACAATCAGCCACGTCAAGTTCAACTCCATCAATTTACATATTCCTCGCAAATTCTTATTTATTTTTATCCTAATATATCGCTATTTGAATCGATATACGTTTCTGACAATTTAGTTCTCACTTCGAGAATAAAATCAATACAGGATGTGCATAAAACTTTCATCGGGTTGAGCTCGCGGAATTTGCGAATTAGCCATCGCGACGATCTCGACGAGTCCATTCCTTTACCCGCCGCGGCGACGATTCGCGCGCGACGCATTTATAAAAAGAAAAGCACTCGCGGCGGCGAACCCGAAAAAGGAGCAGCGGGAGTATAACGATTTCATCGTCGAAGCTAAATTTAAGCGGGCCACGCGACTACCCGGTACCAACGAACTCGTTTCCAAATAATTTTTGCCTACGTTCCGCGACCAAGAAAACTCATTTTTAGCAAAGACCGAGCGAGCGCGACTCGCAAATACTAAGTATAAGAGAGAGAGAGAGAGAGAGAGAGAGAGAGAGAGAGAGAGAGAGAGAGAGAGAGAGAGAGAGAGATATGAAAAGTTGGCCAAGCAAGACGGAACCCATTTGAGGGGAGTTTTGTGCGAATGGTCGCAGAAAAGCTTCTCGAACTCGGAACAGAGAAAAAGAGAGAAAGGAAGAAAAAGAGAGAGAGATAGAGACGCAGAAACCTGGAAATAAATGCAAGGACGGCTATAAAGATGTATATGAACGAAGTGAGCCAGAAGCGTCAACAAACCACCGAGTCGCTGATCTGGACGGATGCCAAGCTAAATCCGAAAGAGTGAAGAGTCGCTGCTGCTTCTTCTTCTTCTTCTTCTTCTTCTTCTTCTTCTTCTCGACCAAAGCGGAGACGCCGAAAGTGTCTGGCAAAAGGTGAGAAACCTTTTATGGAGCTACCTTGGGATTTCAAGCGCGAGAGTTTGCCCCGCGCGATTCGACAGTTTCTCGTCTGATTCCTATTCGATCCCCAGCAAAGCGATGAATGGATTTGTTCGAGAATCGCAGGGTATAGTCATTTACCTTGTGTGACCTTTTTCTTATTAGATTGTTGCTGCATTGTTTGTGTTCAAAGTGTGGATATTGGCAAGAACCAGAGTTGCGCGCATTGTGAATGAAATTATTTGAGCGCGAAGATTTTAATAATTTTATGAAAAAGCATTCGAGTACTCTAATTTTATTTATAGCTTGATGATTTTATCAGCATAGTAAATAGTAAATCTGTTTACATACACTATTTTATTTTGATGATTCGTAATGATTACTGAAATAAATGTGAAAATTCTTTGAATTCAGTCAGTTCTAAAAGTTCTACAGAATTAAAATATAAAATTATTAAATTATTAAAAGAATTAAAGTATAAAATTACAATAATTATCCTATTGATATTGAAATAAAAATTATTTTACTGTTAATCTTGCTCGAAAGCATGTGAAGCTAATTTTATAGCCATTCATTGATCTGAGAAAAGTCTCTGTAGAATTTTTTTCTGATATTTATTATATTGTCATTTAATTTGAAAGATACAAACTTTGCATGTACTATGAATTTATTGATTATATACTGAATTTTCAATTTCCACTCGAATTTCGAGCTTTGTAAAAGCCTATAGGATACGTAGGTAGAAAATAATAGAAAAAAGTCCTTACTTGTTTCGCACGCTGTCGGGCGATGGGGGCCGCCGGGACTCGAGATTATCCATCGCGTGCCACTCGTTGAGGCACGAGCGATCGCTCTCGATTCTCTGCTCATAATAGCTGACCCAATCGTGCGATAATCCGCCGAGAAAGTAGTTCTGATCGCGCGCCTTGCTGGAAACCTTGTGGAGCGTCTGTAGGGCCGACCTGTAACAATCGAACGCACACCGCAACACTTTAGTTCGACTGCTATATGCACCCTTACATATACCTACATTGTATTACACGCTATAGAATAATAGAAGCTGAGTGTGGAAATTGTGCAGCGCTATTGGGGTTATCGCGGAATTGCTCGGTTTTTTGTACTCTGTGGCGCTAGGAGCCGTGATCCTTTTTGTATGTATAGGTACATTTATAAATCCCTCGTGTGCGCCAGTAAACGATTTCTGTATTATATGCACTTTCGACACTCTCGTGCGCGCGACCATTGTTTCAGATTCTACGTCTGCAGTAGTTTTGAGAGAGGAACCAAAAATTACGGTCTTTTGGAAAATGTCGTGTCGCGATCGCGTATATACGATAAATTGTTGAGATTTGTGAGTAGTTATTGGGTGAAATGGTTTTAGTATATTTACTCATTGCTGTTCCGTCGAGACCGAGAGTGTATATAATATATACATATATATAAATCGTTTACTGTGCATATTCTATATTTTTTGTGCGTGCAGCAACTGTTACATATTAGATTATATATTGTGGTGTGTACAGGTTTTGTTTGGTCAAAATCAGTAAGTTACATTGGGGAATAACTATATATATATATTTATGTCCAATCACCTCAAAATTCCAGGTCAGCTCTAAACTAGGAAAGGCTGATAATATGTAAGTATATACGTACTAAATCTCATCGGATTGTTCGAAGCAGTCGTAGGGGTCGTCGAATATATATGCATTAAAGTGTATGTACTCTCAACCAATGATTCCGATATCGACGATTTGAAATCCATCGCAATATCGGGCTCGCATTCTGCACAGCTTCAGCTTTAAATGCTTTATAAATATTAAAGCAATTTCAGTTATGTATATAGGCTGATCTGTATTTATAGAGATGTATAATTGAATGTAGGGTAGAATTGTCACAAAATTATACCTATAAATAATAATTTGTAAGCTAATACTAAAAGTTTCTCTGCAATTTTGAGATATCGCGAATTTCATTAAACGCGGAGAGGGACACTAGGATTCGAAAAAAAGGGATAAGAGGACGTCGTAATGCATAATGAAATACGGCAAAATAAACGACGCGACATAGTCGAGGTATACAACGCAAGCGTACAAATGTTTTCGTATATAATATCGAGTGCAGTTCGAAGCCTCTAAAATTCATGCGCGCGCCGTAGAGTGCCGTGATTTATGAAATCTCCAGCCGCGCGCACACACACACACACACACACAGAGAAAGAGAGAGAAGGAGACTCGAATCTCGCCAGGCGGATGTTAATTTTCATATTCGCTGCCCCGCAGACCCGTAAATCTCGGCAAATCGTCGGGGCGGCATTGTGCCCGAGCTTTATATATACATGTATATATGCAGAAGGCGGTCTTTCTCTCTCTCTCTCTCTCTCTCTCTCTCTCTCTCTCTCGCGAGCAATGAAGAAAAAAGAAGCTGGCAAAAAAAGAACGAGATAGAGCAAGGAGAGTGAGAGAGAAAAAAAGGGAAAAGAGACGCGATATTCGTCGACTATACGAGCCGCTCGAGTGCGCGTAATTTTCACTTTTACGCGGCGGGCGGCGGCGGTAGTGCTGCAGTCACCACCACCACACCGTCGTGCGGCGAGAGAGCGAGAATTATACGCGCCGCGTCAATGACTTTTTGGTCTTGAATGGGAAGCCGAGAGAACGAGAGAGACGTACACTTTTAAAGTTTCGGCGCGAACGGTTACATAATGACTCAGTAGGTCTTGTGAAAGGCGCTGCACTGGTCGCACTCGCGCGCACAGCTGACATCGCGAATCGTCGCGTAAGAATCTCGTCGTTCCGTATATAATCCTTTATGCTGTACGGTTTTTATCGCTCGCGTCACCCGAGACGATCAAACACACATATATATATATTTCTTGCGTCTGCGAGTGCATCGAGCGATATAATTATATAAAGGCGACAATCGCCAAAGGACTCGTTACGCGAATTTTCAAAAAGTCGAGGCGGTACCGAGGCTTCGATTTATCTTATAATTAAGGCTGTGTATACTCGCGAGATATTTTGGTATACGATCCGTATTTATGATATCAAGAAGGCATACTAATTTTCTTTTATTGGGGCAGCGGCCGCGAGTAAAAGTACAAAGCTGTTTTAAAAATTAAATGCGGCGATGAGAAAAGAATGCTTTTATTTCAGCGCAATAATAATATCGAGAAAGTCCATCGTCTACGGATACAAAAAAAAAAGAGAGAAAAAACCAGCGTATAATAATCGAATTAACGATTCGCTACAAATTATCAATTACGGCATTGGGAAATCGTCTCGCGAGATCGGCACCGAACGCCGCCACCGGCCGCCGAACCGCTGCACACGCCATCGCCGAGAGATTACCACTGCTCGCCGCGCGGACGAAATAACGTCTAGTCATCCGATTCCCTACGCGCGCGAGCGGCGTCAATCGGCCGATTGGCTCTGCAACTTTCTCAGCGGCAACTCGTCTCTCTCTCTCTCTCTCTCTCTCTCTCTGGTACAGCGAGAACCGGCGGGAAAACTCATTGAATTAGACGATCTTCCCACGGGAGAGGCGCGTAACCGCGGCCGCCTCGTAATCTTGCGCCGATACACCGTGTATGTATGTAATGTTTAAATGGAAAGCCTATTCGGTGCGCGCACAGCCGTACTTGAACGTGCGCGGATCGTAATTAGGCTCCTCGCAAGAAGTCGCGCGCGAAAATTCGTATATGGGCTGTTCGTATGTTCTTAGCGGTTGCGCAACCTGAAAGTTGCCGACCGATTATATTGGGGAGGTAATTTTCTATAGGTACAAGACTATTTCGGCTTAAAGAGATGTGCGTGCGGTGCAGGAGCGGGGATATAATTTGTAACGCGCGCGAGTAAACGGTTGCAGTGATGTGCGCGCGCGTGGCAATTCGCTTTCGTTTGCGGCTGCTGGAAATGGGGAAATTTATGGAGCGGATTTATTTCAATGGAAAGCTATGGCCAGCACCTCTTAATGATCGTTTCAAAAGACTTTTACCGCGTTCGGTCTTTATTTACAAGCTACTATAAGCGTTCGTTCGAGTAATCGGTGATTGTGCAGTTTAAGTCTTTTTCTTTTTTGTTATTGATTTTCGTCGAACGACCGTAGACGTAGTGAAAATGAAATCAGTGAAAAATATCTTTATCGATGGACTTATATTTATTATACGTTTATTTAATTGCGTTATTAATGTTTTCTATAGCTTTGTTAGCATAATAGAGAAAGAGTAATCAGCTACAATTTTAAATTGACGAATTCACTATGAAAAGATATCGGATAATCAAAGGTAAATGTGTGTCTAACCAGATCCATTCATTTTCTGTAGTTGCATCATCAGTGTATGCGATATACCTTCTATCGCTATAACTGCAGTATAAATATTAACTATCACTCTCGCCTACGCTACAAAAACAGGAATCGCCTTTCTTTTCCAATCAATTTTTCACAGATCCTTTTTGCGAAAAACGATAAAGCAGAGCAAAAATAGCCCCTCGCGCAAAATTCACGCAACGCTGTTCAAGCGGTGGAATTCAAGTATATAATTACGGTGCATATGCTTATATTGAGGAAACGCAGAGACGAGTCTAACACGTATACAGCGGTAGTATAACGTCGGCTGCGTCACTTCCGGAGCAACTCGTCGTTTCTCTCAAACCACCGCGAGCTCTTTATCATTTACGGCTTCTACGGACAAACTGCACTACGCTACGCAAACGCGCGCATACTAACGCCGATAAGTACTTTACGCGCCTCTGGAATCGCGTTACGCTCGCCTCTTTCACTCTGCAGTGTACTGTATATATACACGCAGTATCTACGGCACGTTCGGACCTGATATTACGAGGCAGCAATAAGCGCGAGAGAAACAAGATGCACAATTCGTTATATTTATGACGCGGAAATTGTCGGGAATGGCCGATATTGCGCAACTCGTCCGAGCGTCGAAAGATATCGCACTCTACGGGATGCGTGTATTATATACGCGCTCGCGAGAGGATTAACTCTTTCGGTGTGTATAGCCATCGTTTTATTCGTGGCAATTTATGGACTCTGAAGCCTGGAATCGACTCTCTCTCTCTCTGTCTGCCTCGCGGCCTTTTTTTACCGCAATACGTTACTAAATACATTTTCGTGATGTCAAGCGCTAAACAGATCTTTCATGGCGAGATCTCGTTGCGCGCACGCTTCGAGAACCTGTGCACAGATGGTTTCGCGAATGGTTCGAGTTTGCTAGCGCTTGAAATGGAGCAGCAGCCTCTGTGTATAAATCAGCGAAGATTAATGGAATATAATACGAGGATAAATGTCAGTGCAACGACGAAGCCAACGATATCGAGAGTAGGAGGTACTCTATACGTGAAATCGATATTGAACGAACCTGAAAATTGATCTTGATCCATGAGGAAACACCTCGTGCGCAGGATTATATATTGACGAAATTCTCTCGGTACTCGATTGAAAAAATCGCCTGCTGACGCGTGCGGTTTAGTCGTAAATATACGAAAATAATGATTTAAATCTTTTTTCAGTCGTAATAAGGTAGCTTTTTTTCCCCCTCAATTACGTATATAATCGAGCTCAATTTCAATGTAATCGTGACCGTTATATGTAGCAGCAAAGTTGCATCGCCATTTGACTAACGGTATACGTAAAAAATGTACATAATGAAAATTACGCTGCCCGTCGCAACGAAGAGGGAAAAGAAACGAACGATATCGAGGAAAATCAGCGCCTAGAATCCAATCTACTTTGAAAATATATCGAGCAAGCGCAATCCGCTACTGGACAGTGTTGTTGCAAAAAAAA